>JAQSVH010198827.1:0-35411 GCA_029448705.1 Adansonia digitata
CAATAGGCATCCGATCATGCCTAGCCCGAAATGATCGGTGGCAACTCCAAGCGTTGGCCATTTCATGATGGTCATACAAGACCAATAAGATGAGTGATTCATCTTATGGTCCCCCTCACTATGTCATAAGTCAAGAATCCGTACATTCTCGTTCTTATCACATTGCCAAATAATAGTCTCAGTCAAGAAGACATTTCCAGGTCAGGAAAGTATTTTAAGTCGTGTGCACTCATAGATCCGCAAGGGTCCACCCCGAGGTACGTTGTGACATTATGCAGCCTTGATTACACTTTTTCGTTTATCTTTAGAGACAGCCCTTTTGATCGAGTTGCTCTTCATAGATGGATTAATCATTTCACATAATACAACTATATCTGTAAAATTTTTTTGTATGTTTCTTACTATTTCCTCATAATAAGGAGTTTTGTAATGTGCTAATGAACCTGACGGTTGACTCTTTTTTAGTTAACAGGGGCTGAATCTGAATGGCTTTTTCTAACCATCTTTAAGCATACCTTTTAAAACTTTTTATTGCTTTCTTTTTCATGGTCAATAGAGAAAGACGATCTAGAGCCCAATTAAAACGTGTTTATACTGATCAAGGAAAGCTTGAGCTAAATCCTCCCATGACTAAATTTTGATTAGGTCAAGCTCTATATGCCATTGTGCAGCTGCTCTGATTAATTTGTCTTGAAAATAGTGAATGAAAGTTTCTTATTGTCTGCATGCCCAGCCATCTTTTAGCAGTACATACAAATATGTATAATAGGGTCTGTGGTCTCATTATATTTATCAAAATTGGGTACTTTGAGCTTGGGTGGGATAACAAGGTTTGAAATTAGGCCTAAAGATTTGGCATCCATGATTTCAAACTTATCACTCCCTTCTATAGCAACTTGTACTTAGTTTCATTTTCAATAACCTTAGTACACTTTGAACAGATTGCTTTTTCATGTTCTCTTTGCTCATCAAGGTTGGAAACTAAAGGATTTACTAGTGGTGAACCCATATTCATGTCACAATATCCTTGAGCCAAGGGTTGTCATAGGGTTTATATAGATGAATGTTAAGTAAGTCGGATCAATGCTATTGGGGGTGACTATTATTGAGATACTTTTTCAAGAGTGCTAGTAACCCCAATCCCCTCAGTCAGATTAACCTCAGGATTAACTGGTTCTTTACCCTTATCAATGGTATTTGTTTGCCTTTTATCGTTTAGGGTAGCATAAGTAGTTTTGTCAATTTAGTAACATGACTTTGTAGTTCATCAATCTTATGAAGCATATGCTCTTGATCTTCTCAATGCATAATTTCAAGCCTTTCAATATAAGCTTGGTGATCATTCTCTATTGCCTTCTGATGTAGACTAGTATTGTACTGGTATTAGGTGTTTGGTTTTATATGTTAAAAACCTTTGAACTTTAGAGTGATGCTGGATTAGGCTTATTAATATGATGAGAATGATGTATACGAGAATAAAGATAAAATCATATGCATATGATAATATTATGAAAAAGAACATAATTAAACAAATTAAATCATACATGTCAATATAAGAGATAGCTGGATTTTAGTAATAGCTTTAGAATAAGTATCTTTTATTCGAACAAAGCATTAATTATAGCCCACTAAGTTTAAAAGTAATCAAATTTAAAAATACAGCATGCTATTACATTATTTGATTACAAGTTTCAGAAGGTTTAACAATTCTTGTCCATTATCTCCTATGGGAATAGAGTCTTTTCTCACAGATCTGGCTAATACAACCATATCATCTGTGTTGGTTTGAACCACGTAGATTTGCTCATAAGGCTTTAGAAACGTTCCTTATACCCTGATCAAGATTGGTTGGCCAAGATCCAATTATGGCATAGTTCTAAAAAAGCCTTGATAATCTCTCAATCTGATCTTGCTGGGCTTGAAGGGCATGCTCTAAATCATGAACCTTTGTAGTTAAATCATCATTCTTAACCCTTCCCTCTTAAAGAACTTAAATTCAAGCTGCCAAACTTTGCTTTTTTTTTTTAATAAATGAATGCAATTGCATGAGTCTTAATGAGTTCTTTTGTAGTAGTCTTCACTTGAGCTTTTCAAACCTCTAAGTTATTGGTAAGAAAGAATCTTGACTTTCCACTCGACTGGGAATTTGCTAGCTTTTTAGTATTTTTTTTAACCTTCTGAAGTGCCATGTAGCCTTTCTTCAAGTCCTGAAGATCTTCATTAATGGTATTTTTCATCTTAACAAGGTTGCATATCTACCATTTTTAGACTTAAAACTCATACTCCTATTGATTTTTTTCTTCTTGCAACTGATGAATTTATTTAACTAAAGCAACTCTTTCTTGTGCAGACTAACATTTCTAGATCTTAGTCTTAGATGGAAGGTTATCTATTAGAACATGAAGGATTCCTTTAGATAGGCAATAGTATGTCTCGCTAACTCACCTAATTATCCAATCTTCATAGGTTAGAGTCATTATTTTTTTTTTCAATATGATTTTGCTCATATTTTGCCATGCATCAAAGATGTTTTGCACCTAGCTTATTAACCGTCCCCTTCATATTTGAAATCTAGTATACAAAGCCTATAAGTGACAGGGACTAAGTGTTGGCAATCAATTGTCATAAAGCCATGAGCAGAGCAAAACCAATGCTTCCATATAATCCATTAAGAGGCACCCACTGAAATGGTTTGCATTTATATAGAATCAGGCCTGAAATGATCCATGGAACTATCCAAATCACTTTATTGGCATTCAAATGTTGGAAGTTTGTAATCATTGATCTTTGATGGTATCTTACAACCATTTTTTTCCAAGAACTTGGTAAAAGTACTAAAATTTGGTGTGTATGGCTATAACGATCTCTTACCCTAAAAATGACTAAAAAGCCATATATACAACAATGATGAGTATTCAAAGTGTGCTTTGTCTTTTTTTCTTTGAAAATTTAAGGACTAGATAAGATGATAAGAGTAAGATTGATATCGCAACATAGTTTTAAGTAAATATCTACCACAACAACCTTTATGTCTTAAAGCCCTCAAAAAAAATTATCAAACCATAGATTTTGACTATGAAAGCACCTCGAATCTTCTTCTTGTCTAACTTAGTACTCATAACAAATTTCAAACTGCCCTATTTGATACATATATTATTCTCCGATTTAACTAAATACGAGTATGCCTAGTGTTCTCTAACTCCAAGCATACTAGCCAACTTCTTCGTGAGGGGTATAGATTTTATCGTCTTAGAGTAAATTTTTTATTAAATTGGGCCTTTCTGATGTTAAGGATAGCTGAATACTTTTCTATGGTTGGGACTAGATCTTGCTTGTTGAAAGTGAAGCATTTGTATATGGGATTCCAAAATTGTATCATAGGATGTAATAACTTGAAGTCGACTTTGACTTGAATCAATAGAGCAATATCCCCATAGACTTCTGCAAAGATTGCCTTATCAATTTCATCCCAACCATTCCATAAATCTCTCAATTCCTAAAATTGAACTGCTTGAAAACCATTTTAGTCCTCGACGACTATCACTAGTCTTTTTTTTGTTTCTTTTCAGACTTGATCTTGACTATCTCAAAATCTTCTAAACCTTTAGCTAATGCTTGTGCCGTGGTAAGATACTTATATGGGTACTGCCCATGGAACAAACTATCTCGCGATGATATGAAATGATATGATGCATGTAGCAAAGACAACAATAAAAGGAACACTAATTTAGTAACATATTAAAGACAAGAAATAACTCATGGAATAAAAATGCCTAATGGCATCATGGTGCCTTGAAGCAAGCATGGAAAAAATATGGGTATCTATTTTTTGCTCATTAATCCTAGACTTATATAGATAGCATACTGGGATATAACTATCCCGTTGGGATAAAGATCAATGCTTAAAACAGTGATGATTTGCTCATCACCATAATTATAAGCTAATGTCAAGCCATCCATAGGACAAGATGATGGCTTGTTTAGGTGTTCGCTCATAGCAAGATAGCACGATGTCTCTAAGGACATTAGGTATTCAATTATCATTGTCTAATGATTGATAGGCAAGCCATTGGTTAGGCAACATAATGACTCACTCAAGTATGTTTGACTCCTCGAAGGGTGATACTAGCCTTGAAAAGGTTATTAAGTGACAA
This sequence comes from Adansonia digitata, assembly GCA_029448705.1. Taxonomy (NCBI): domain Eukaryota; kingdom Viridiplantae; phylum Streptophyta; class Magnoliopsida; order Malvales; family Malvaceae; genus Adansonia; species Adansonia digitata. The sequence goes on from JAQSVH010198827.1 coordinate 4,155, forward strand.
TATTTGAATGTTATCTCACATGAGCTGTCGATCGGACAAATAACGACATGCCCTTATAGTATTTTTGCAACAGATGATATAATTTGAAGCAAAAGATAAGGCCTTGGTGACTTATTCTTTGAGTCAGTCTAGTAGACTTTGATATAACTTGACATAGTTTAGCTCTTATCGCTAACTATAGTTTAGCTCTTATCGCTAACTATACGGGGTTAAGTTAACTCTAAAAGTTTCCCAAATTGCTATTTCATCTGGTAGGGATAGCCGAGGCACCCTAATCCTGGGCTCATCGTAGGCATGGCAAAATAGGTTCGATTGGAGTAGATTTTTTTTATAGTGCCCCATATGAATCAAAAGAATACCATGAAAGCATAGGTACTTTACTTTTTAGAAGATATTGCTAGCCCATAGGTAAGAAAGAGATACCTCGAAGGATAATTAGCTTACTTTCACCTAAAAATGATGTTGCCAAACTATCGCAATATGCCCTTATATATATGGAGTGCTACAACTTAAAAATGAAAGGGAAAATGGGCTAACCTTTGGATCATCGCTTGATTGCAATTTGAAATAGGCATGATAGAGCAAAAATCGAGAAGAAAACCATTAGACAAATCGCTCATCCGCTTGGTCTTGGATGGTCATTATGAAATGACCATTACTTAGAGTTGCCATTAATCATTTCAGGCTAGATATAATCGGATACCTATTAAAATCGATAATTTTGAGTTACAAAACTCAAAACATTGATTTTACAGACTGTGTATAGCTGAGTTTGTTTTAAAACTGTTTAAGAGTCGATTACGCATGGGGAAGGATTTGCATACCACGACACTTAAAATTGGTACCATTTAGCCATAATTTATCAAAGTCTTAGTTTTTCCTGTGATCATTATTTAGGTGTAATCCCTTCCTTATCAGTGCATCTTTTTAAATATTAAATTTAGGTTTTTATGATAAAAGTTTAATTAATATCTCTCTAAGTAACCCATGAGGGAGGAAAAACATTGAGGATAGGTGAAATGAGATTTAGATTGATTTGGAAAAAGATACTCTACATCAAGCACTAGAGGGATACTGATGTAGAACATTGCCTCGGGTTTAATGAAATTCAAGTTTTTCAAAAGCCTAAATGTAAATCATCATCAAGAAAAGAAAGGGATTAGTTAGACATAAAAAAATGTAATAAAAGTTGTATTAAAGATGAATACAAGAAAACAAAAAGGAGAGACGGTTGAGATATACCTCGTAATTGACCTCGATTGTTGAGGAATAACTGAATTGATCATTTTAAGACATATTTGGATTCGGTTGCTATCTTAGGTGTAAAAAGGTTGATAAAACATCCAGGGATGCCTAGGGAAGAGAAAACTTAGATTTTTTTATGTACTTTTAAAATGCACGGTTGGAGTATCCTCTTAGAGAAAATGAGGTTAGAGAATCCTTTCAAAAAAGTAGGGTTAGAGTATCCCTCAAAAAAATAGATTTTAAGTGATCTTTGAAAATCAAAATTTTATATATATATTTTTGAAGAAATGGGATTTTAAAATGGAAAGTCATTTTTTTTAAAGAAGAAAGGGAAATTAATTTTGAAAACATTTTTGGGTTTTGATCCCAGCCTAAAAAGACCCATATCATGACTGATGACACCATGGGGAAACTATTGAATATATTTTTAGTCATTCGAATGACTAGAAAAGATGGTTTAGAAAAATCCAAGTAAATTTTCTCAAACTTAGCAAATATAGAGGATGACATTGTGTTATTCACTTCCCCAAATTTATTTTAGTTTGGTCCGATGGTTTATAATAGCAAACGAGGTTAGAAAGGTAACTCATTGAGGAATGATGTAAAGATATTCCAAAAATACTAGAAAATTGCTTTCTAAGCAGAATTAATTTTGAAACTAGGTCTTAGTCAGCATTGAAAGCAAGTGCTAGAAAAAAGGAGTAGTGAACTTTGAAAATTTTTCTCGGACTCGTTTCGAATTGTTAAACCGTAAATAACACCTTTTCAAAAAAGGAATTTCACAAACTTTTCAAGAAAAATGTTTAAAAAATCTAGAAAAATCAATTGATGGGTCAAAATTGCTCACAGAGAATGTGAATCATTAATTCTAAGGGTTTCGAAGAGAGAAGGTTTGAAAATTCATAACTACTAAATTCAAAATTTGAGGCAAACGAGGTATTATTATAAAGGTAGTTCAAAGCTCTTTCTAGGAAAAATGCTAGAAATTGCAAGAAAAATCATTTTGAGTCTGAAAATAATTTTTCAAATGGGGATTACTATGCTGCCAATATTAAAATAGGGGTTTCTTTGGGTTAGGGCTTTTTACGGTCATCTACTAAAGCATTGGACATGTAAATGTCTAATCATTGAGGTTCATAGCGGTGAAGTAACAGACCAATCCATCTCCTTAGAGTAGGTAGCCGAGTAGTCCACTATCCACACCAATAATAATTATAAGCTCAAAACAAGGCTTAAACTAAATCTTTAAAAGTAGTTTTGATTTTAGATCAAAACAAAATTTATTTGGCCTAATGAGGCCATGATTCCAAGCATTCGTGTTTGATATGTCTCTAAGATTGGAGAACCAATATATTAAAAACCTTAAATCCCAATTGATTAAGGTTAGTATAGACTTAACTTGGTGTTTCTTTAAAAATAGATTTTTTACAAGCATCATATAGGCATTTGAACAAACGTATAATGAACTAAAGTAAGTGAAGATATCAAACATGAAAAACCACTCACAACAACAAGCTATCCAGTAACATTAACAAGGAAATCATAGTGAAAATGCATCTCAAGGCATGGTCAATATTGAAATGTGCTAGGTTAAGCACTCACACATGACATGAGCATGTTTAGATGAAGAAAAAGATGGCAAGAATTCAGGAATAAGGGTTGTTTTAATGTCAATAAGAAATATGGCATTCTAACTCATTAAGTCTCCATTGAAGCATAAAAAAAGTCATCAAAATCTTAAGGCAACCACAAACAAGGCCACGATAATGCAAGGAAACCTTAATAAGGCCACAGGAATATGAGGGTTCACTAAAATGATGATGACGAAGAAAAATAGAAAATAAGAGATAGAAAATATGCCCCAATGGAAGCTTGAACTCCTAGCTATATCCTTAAATAGCACTTCAGCAACTTCTAGCTCACTTTTTTCTTTTTCTTTTTCTTTGCTATGGATTAGCAGGAAAAGAATTAAAAAACAAAGTTGTTGGTTATGGTGGCTATGGAAGATAGTTTTTAGAATAGATATTAGGGATATAAGGGGTTTTGGAAAGGTTTTTGGAAAGGTGGAAAGGGAGTTACGGGAATGAAATTCTTAAGAGAGCTTGAGTTTTTTTCTTGGTGGCTAATGTTAAAAATTTTCCTTTTTTTCAGTTGAGTAAAGATTGGATTGTATAATGCATAATTTTAGCCACTAAGATGACCTCACAATGAGAGCATATGGGATACTTAGTATGTACAATATAATGACTCATTGTACCAAGGTGAAACCTTTTAGCATTTGATTGGTTAGCCTTGATTCTTTCAGGCAAAGAAATTTATACATTAGCTTAGCAGATAACTAGTCTTAAGTTTATCCTTCATAAATCTAGATTTTCTTGTGAAATACCCTCATGCCAAGCTCAATGGGTGTTTAAAAAATTTGTTAATCCAATGTTTGGAGGCAAGAATTATATCCACATAATTTTGTACAAAATTATGTTTGATATTGGATCGTTTTTTAGGCCAATGTTGTGACCAAATTCAAGTTTTGAAGTCATGGCACGAAGGGAGAAAAATACCTCAAATTAGGCCAAAATAGCCTTGTGTATCGGCACATTGAGCTTTGTATTAGTACATTGAGCAAAGAAACCCAAAATTTACTAATACTTTGAATTTGGTATCAATACAAAGCACGGTGTAGCAATACCGGCAAGTTGTATCGATACCCAGCTTGTTGTATCAATATATACATCCTTGTATCGATACTTATTAGCCAAAAATCATAATTTTGTATTGATAAAAACACCCTCTATCAATCCAAATAGAAAATCTTGGAATTTGAATGACATGGAGCCTTGTATCGATACCTCAAGCCCTTGTATTAAAACACACATACAAAAATGGTGACTTTTCTTACCTTTGGCCTTTTAAACTCTTTACCTTAGCTGAAAATGATGGGAACTTGACCCATGCTTCTTTGAATAACCTTAATGGTGCCTCGAATAAAGACTTCTGAGACCTCAAATGTTAGCTTAGACAAGATGAGGTGTCTACAGTATCGATATAGGTTTATGTCATAGCTAAAATCATGATTTTTGGCCAAAAGGTATTGATATAGGATTGATGGTATCAATACATGCTTTGTATTGATACCAAGTTTATAGTATTGATATGTTCTAGATTTTTGCCCAGATGTATTAATAAAAAACACATTGTATTGCTACAAAAAGTTGTTTTGGCCTAATTTGAGACATTTTTCACCCTTTTTGTACCATGACATTAAAACTCAAATTTGGTCATGACTTTGGCATTAAAAATCATCCAATATCAAACATGATTTCATACAAATAATGTGGATTTCATTTGTGGGCTTTAAGCATTAGATTGACACATTTTTTAAAGGTCTATTAATGTTCGCAAAAGGGTACGTCATGAGAAAATCTAATTTAATGGAGGACAAATGTGAGATTACTTATTTTATCAACTTATGTTTGTTTGCAGGTATGAAGATTAGCCAATCAAATGTTGAAAGCTTGCACCTAGGTACAATGACTTACCTTGTTGTACACCATAAATGTCTCAAATATGCTTTTTGCTAGGTCATTTTAATGGCTGAAATGTGATCATATATAATCTAATTTCTTATGCTCAGCCAGTGGGGATACAACACTATTACTTTAGCCTCCAAAAACATTTTCTCTTTGCTATTCCCATGGCTTCCCTTAGACTCCTCCTAAAAACCTTCCAAAACCTCCTATTTCTTTCATTTTCACCCTTCAAACTCCTCTCCATTAATACCATAAGCAAAAAGTATTTTTTTCCATTTCCTTCTTGCTAATCAATAGCAAAGAAACCTCAAAGCTAAAGTCATTTTCTATTCAAAAGGGGCTTTTTGGTAAATTTTCCTTTTTTCTCTATGTATTTTTTTATTTTTCATCGTTTGCATCATCTTAGAGCCATTCATGTTACCACAACCTTGTTAGGATTCTATGCATTATTATCACCTTGGTTGTGGTGGTTCTAAGACAAAACATGCCACGGTTCATTTTTGCCATCAAAATAGCCATGTTCATAATTTTTTCTTTTTTTTTTATTTTCACATGCTTATTTTATGTTTAAATGTTTATTTTATCATATTTTGAGTATACCATGCATTTTGTTGCATCTCTAGCATGTTTTAATTGATTAAATGTTGATTCATGCTGCTATTTTGAATGTAATTTGATGTTTGTTGTTTCTACTTTTTTAGTTTGTCATGTGTTTGCTAAAATGTCTCTATAATGCATGCAAATAGTCTATTTTCTAAAACCACCTAAGTTAAGTCCATGCTAACTTCGATCAATAAAGACTATATGCATTTAAGGTTGCCAATTCGTTGGTCCTACAATCTTAGGAAAAAAATAAGTTTTCCATGTTTGGGTTCATGGTTAAATAAGGCTACATGTCTTGATTTTCAAAATAAAATATCATTTTTGACTTGCCATAAAGAACTAATGCCTTGATTTTGAGGTCTAATACCCTTGTGTTGATGACTTGGTTAATGGGCTATCCCATTATCTAAACTACTTCGAGATTGCACGAATGAGCCTATGAAGCCATTGTAACTGACCCTATTTGTTACAAACATTTTAATGTCCATAACTCAAGCCTAGTTCTAGGAAACCCAAAAAAATAAAAATAAAAACTCTCCCCTATTTTGAAAAATCATTTCTGAGCCTTTAAACATTTTTATAGATTTCTTGAAATTTCATTTAAATGGCATCGAATTATCTTTCTAAGATATCTCATTTCCCTTGGATCATTATAGATAAGGGATTTATAATTTTTCAAACCTATGCTATTTAGAACCCCTAGAATTCACGATTTACATTATGTTTGAGCCATTTTGGCCTATAAATATTTTTTTGAAAAACGAAGTGAAATTTCTCTTTCGGAAAGGTGTCGTTTGCAATTTAGCAATTTTAAACAAGTTTGGAGTGATTTTTTAAAGTTCATTACATGCTTTCCCCTGCAAATGCTGCCTATGCTAAAGCAAACTCAACTTTAAAAATTAATTCCACCTAGAAAAATTATTTTTTGGGATTTTTTTCTTATGTTAATCCTTACCGGGAAACCTTTCCCACCATACTTTTTTTGTTCCCTGATGCCTTCCCATGAACTCAATATAAATTTAGAATAGTAGATAGCACGTTGCTATCCTTTATTTTTAGGCTTCAAAAAATTAATTGAATTTGTTCAAACCACCTTTGTTGGGCATTCGAATGCTTTAAAGCAAATCCGAGTAACTTGCTCCATAGATTCACAAACCATAACACAAGTAGCATTAGGCTCGGATCAAGGCCTAAAATTTTTTAATTTTATCATTTATTTCGAATTACTGATTTTAAGTTAAAACCCATATTTTCACTAAAAATGCTATATTTTCCAAAAGTTACTACAGTTTTCATCCTTAAAGATAGTTCAACCTTATTTTCAAAAGGATAATACAACCTTGCTTTTCAAACTTCAATCAAAGTCTAAATTTTCTCTCTACCGAACAACTCCAAGCCTTTTAATCCTTTTTCCACACTTCAAAGGACCATTGAGTCTAAATGCATCTCAAATTTGTCATTTCTGTTATTCCTCAAGAACTAAAAAAAATTACAAGATACATCCTAGCCGTTTTTCCTTCTATATGCTTTTGTGTGCTTTTTTTAGTAGTACTTATTATATTATTTTTCATCTTACTCACACATTTCCCTTTTGTAGTGTCCATTTTGCATTCCTATTTCCAAATTGTTCTCCAAAATTATAAGGCAATGTTCTACTCCAGTATCTCTCTAGTGCTTGACACAAAATATTTGATTTTCAAAAAATTAAATTCGAAGATTTTTTATTCCAAAACCTTTATGCTCTCCACCTGTTTGGGGTGCATATGAAATTCAAATTTTCTTTAAAACTTGGGTTTACTATTTTGTACAAAATTCATGCATAAAAGGGGAATACATCAAAATAATGACAAATCAAAACTAAGGAAATCGAAACTGATGTAAGACACAGGTATCGGGATTCGATTTGCAGGCAATGTGGGGATATTAATACTTTCCTATGCATTACCAACCCCCAAAACCTAGCCCGATGAATCTTTGACCCTATAGGCCTTGGAATCAATGTTTCAAGTTTCATAACTTGGAATATTGATTTCAATAGACATGTGATCACACCTACCTTAAATGATCGATGACGTACTTCGACCACTTTGTGGTGGCCATCAAAAATCAGTTGGAAAGTGATTCGTCTGATGGGCCTCCCTCTACTTTCATCTCATCACACCTAATTTAAATCCTAATCAAGAGATATCCAAAGGTGCACTTTTAAGTCGCATGCATCATCCCAGCGATCGGTGTCACGACGTGCCCCGTGTGATAGGCTATGACTAAAAAATGATGAAAAAGAGGTTGGCTTTACTTTTTGATCATCCTATGATCAGGATTTGAGTTAGACATGATAAGGAGAAAGTCGAGGGGAGGACAATCAAATAAACCATTCGTCCAACCGATCTTTTATGGCTATTGTAAAATAGCCATGACTTGGAGTTGCCACTGACCATTTTGAGCTAGATATGATTGGATACCTATTAAAATCGATTGTTTTGAGTTACAAAACTAGCAACATTGATTTTATGAACTACGTATACCAGAGTTCATCTTTAAGGGTTTGGGAGTTGGTTATACATGAGGAAGGATTAACACCTCCACGACATCCAAAATTGGTAGCATTTAGCCATAAATCATCAAAGTTTTTATTTTCCTTAATTTTTCATGTAATCATCATTTATGAGTAATCCTTTTATTATGAATGCAAACTTTTAAATATTGGATCTAGGCTATTGATAAAAGTTTAATTAATATCTCTCCATGCAACCTATAAGGGAAGAGAAACATAGAGGATTCGATAAAATAAAATTTGAATTGATTTAGAATTGGATACTCTACATCAAGCAGTGAGAAATGCTAAAGTATAACATTGCCTCGAGTTTAATAAAATTCAAGCTTTTGAAGAAATGAATGCAAATCACCATCAAAAAGAGCAATGGTTAGTATGACATAGAGGAATATGAAAAAAATTGCATTAAAGATAAACAAACAAAAATAAAAATGAAGGATAGCCGGGATGTATCTCATAATTGATCTGGTTATTAAGGAATAATCGAATTGACAATTTTGAGGCATGTTTGGATTCGAAGGCCATCTTAGACAAAAAAATGTTGCTAAAAGGTCTGCGAAAGCTTGAAGGAGAGAAAAACTTAGAATTTGATGTATTTTTGAAAAGCAAGCTTAAAGTATCCCCTTAGAGAAAACAAGGTTGGAAAATCTCCTCAAAAAAGCAAAAGTATCCTCTTGAAAAGAATGAATATGAATGATTTATGAAAATTAGAATATTTGGGAATTTTGAAGAAAATAAATTTAGGATGGAAAATATTTTAAATTAAGAACAGGAATTAATTTTTAAAAAAAATTTAAGTTTTGATCCGAGCCTAAAGGGACCTATGATATTAGTTATGACTCCACGGAGAAAATCATTAAATATATTTTGAGTAAATCAAATGACTAGAAATATTAGTTTACGAAAATCAAAGTAAATTTCCTAAGTTCAGCAAATCATAGGACATCATTGCGCTACCCATCTTCCTAAATTTATATCGCTATGGTCCAACTGTTTCTAGTGGCAAACAAGGTACTATTGGAAAAGTAACTCGATAAGGATTAATGTAAAAATATTCCAAAAATCCTAGAAAATTGCTTTCTAGGTGTAATTAATTTTTGAAACCAAGTTTGAGTCAACATTGATAGCAAGTGCTAGAAAAAGGGGGCAGTGAACTTTGAAAAATCGTCTCGGACTCATTGAGAATAGTTATATCGCAAATGATACCTTCTCGAAAGGAGATTTTATAACCTTTTTGGCAAAATATTTAAAAATTTCAAAAAAAATCATCTAACGGGTTTGAATTGCCTAAACAGAATGTGAATCGCTAGTTCTAGGGGTTTTAGACCATGAAGATTCAAAAGATCATAAGTTTCACATTCAAAAAGATTTGAAGGCAAACAAGGTATCATTGTAAAGGTATTCAAAGCCTTTTTTGGGAAAAATACTAAAAATTCCAAAAAAATTGTTTGGAGTCCAAAAATAATTTTTTAATAAGGGCCTTTGTGTTGCCAGTATCGAAATAAGGGTTTCTTAGGGTTAAAGCTTTTATAGTCACATGACAAGGCATTGGACACGCAAATGTCCAACCATTGAGGTCCACGGCAGTGGCATAACAAACCAATCTAGCCCCTATAGAATAGGTTGCCAAACCATCTATTATCCATACCAATGGTAACTATAGGCGTGAAACAAAACTCAAATTAAGTGCTTGACAACTTTTTTTTATTTTGATTAAAAACCAAATTTACTTGGCCTAGTGAGGCCATGATTCTAAACATTTAAACTTGATATATTCCCAAGATTGGAGAACCAATATATTAAGAACATAAAATCCATGCTAATCCCTATTAATTGAGGTTAGTATAGATTTAACTTGGGTTGGTTTTACAAAATCAAATTTTAGCCCACATCAAACAAACATTATAGCAAATATGTTGTGGACCAAATAAGTAAACATTAAATCAAACACTCAAGGCATAGTTAGGCATAAATAATATAGCATTTTAACAAGCAATAGGTGACCAAAACACAAGCAATGACATAAACAAGATTTGGTCATGTAACAATAGATATCAAGCATCATAAATGAAAGCGTTGAGATGAAGCAAAAATATAAAGGCAGAATACAAGCTGCCCAATTGGAAATGGGGCAAGAAACATGATTTTTCAGCCACCAACATATCATGACAACTCATTAAATATATGAGTGTCATACTTTGGTTCCATCACGAGCGGGTATACAACAGATGGATGCATATAGTAGGGTGGTTTTGGGTATGGCATGAATTATATTATAGATGAATAAGTGGTCCAAGAGATTCATCACTCATAGTGATTTAAAGGAACATATCTCACATCTACCTAGCCCTTCTTAACTTAGAGTCCTTAGCCAAAGCAATATTGATTATGCAGTCAAAACGTATGAGTTGCACACTAATATGGAATAGGCTAAGAATAGACACTAAACCATGCTCTTGCTAATCTCGGGATATATGATGAAAGGATTGAATTACACTGAGATATTGAACAATGAAGGGCTTGTCAAAACCATATTGAAACTTTTTGCATGTTAAATAGCCATGATGCATTGCTAGATGCCAATCTTGGTCTATAAATATAAATATTCTTAATTAAGTACTTTATATTTATTATTAACATTATAGGGGCCTAATAGGTCACAAACATTACGGCTGTTAGTTGAAATTAAAATGAGATTAGGTTAATATATCTAATACAAGTAATAATTAATTAGGCCCAATTTAAATGTTACAGGGCTAGGGAAAATTGTAATTTCTTTAAAATTAAAATTTTAAATCCTAGATATACAGTCTTATGTTTGTCATCCCATATACCCTAATTTTGGTGAAAATTTCAATTGAGAAAACTTGGAGAAGGAGGTGGCAATATCCTAAACAAACCTTAGAGATATTACTCCAACCCATTTATAGCAAGAAGGAAATCGACTTTCTTCTTCAATTTGATTATAGAATTAAGGTATTCTAAGTGCAAGGAAAGGTTTATTGAAACCTAAGCTACTTGCATGATTCCTATTAACAAAGTCTTTATTTTATTAAAAGTTTTGTAGTTCACTTATGAAGATAATCGTTAGACGTTGGACAGTTGGATAGCTTTGCTTTATGATAACTAGGCTCGGTGTGAGAGTTCTTAAAGTCATAAAATCTCTCCAAGACATCTTTTGGTGTTGATATATTCTTGATGTTCTTGGTTTTAAAGATTAATCAAAATCACACAAGATGATCTGGTTTAGGGAGTCTAGATTAATCTGTTTGACTCGTTTTCACTGTTCAATTGATGAATTAATTTGTAAATTTTTATATTTTGATCATTTACTATCCCGAGACATTTTAGAATTTTTCACCATGATTAAGCTTTTTCGCCCAAGTTTCTTGCATTTTACCTTCCTAATGGCCTTAGATTACTTCATACCCATATAAGAGGCCTTTCTTAAACATTTTTACATTCAAACATAAGCATGAGAAGTATCCACCTAAATTAAGCCATTAAAGCCTAAATAAGCTTAGAATAAGTAAGTTTAATACTCAGATCATGCATGGGAACTCAATGATATCTTCCCTAACAACTACTCAGATCATGCATGGGAACTAAATAAGTTTAGAATAAGTACGTCTAATACTCAGATCATGCATGGGAACTAAATAAGCTTTGTATAAGTAAGTCTAATACTCAGATCATGCATGGGAAGTAAATGAAATCTTTTCTAACAACTCTGAGTCTAGTTCAATTGAAATTCAACGAGATGCAATTTTGGTTAAAGTTAAAAGTTTTTTTTTTTTGGCATGGAGCCAAGATATGGCTATTTTGAGTTAGGGTTTCTCTTTAAAGGCATGCAACCAAGATTATCCATCAAACAGAACTAAATTCATGCCCCATTTAGGAGGGTTTTAGCCTTTGATCAGATCATATCACCATGCAAAAAAATTGCTCATAAGCAAGCTTAGGTGAGTTGTCAAGATGCGGATGAACTTGCATAAGGAAGAGATGATCAGCCAAGGGGAGGCTAAAAGCACCTTAGGAACATTCATTAGAAGGGATCCCTTTAGTTTTTAGCTGAGAAAAAACTAGAGAACAAAAAAAAACAAATTGAAAAGAAAACAAAAAGGAGAGAACAAAATAGTCATATATGAAGATACTACCTAAGATTGTTTTCTTTCATCTTTTATCTTATTTTGCATCTTATTTTCTCCTTTATGAGAGCTTAATGATCCTAAGCCATGCGTAGGTGATGATTTGTATCAAGATCTAAAATCCATGTTATGGCCAAATCTATGAGCTATGCTACTTTTTTCAAAGAAGGTTATGAGGTTCTAAGCCCTTAACTATTCAAAAACACATGGATGGGGCTAAAATTTAGGTTGGAAAAAGAGGCTCATGCCCAAAAAGGACTTGGAAAATATTTACAAGAGATGTTGTACCTGGTGAGCAATAACAAAAAGAAAAGTAAGCATAGGCTAGGTTTTAAGCTCGAATGGCAAAAAAAGAAGAAAACTGATAACAAGAAGAAAAAGAAGATAAATAGCCTAGTTATTGGGGCAAGAGTCAAAATAGAACTCAACTATTTGATGTACTCTAAATGAGATTTTCTATTCTGGGGGCATCATAGACACCTCATTTTGTCTGGACCATCATCCAAGGCATTAGAGGTCATTGTCCTGGACAGCATCAAAGTCATTTGGATGAGCATAGATCAGTTTTCCATTATTGCCAACTAAGGTGAAGTGTTTGGAAAGTCAAAGGTAAGAAAATTCACATTTGTGCATGAATGTCTCAATACATGAGTGTAAGGTATCGATACCAAGTTGTTTCAAAGCTAAATTATGATATTGGGTTCATTTGTATCAATACAAGAGAGTATGTATTGATACATAAGCAATAGTATTGATACAAAAATTTGCAGTATCGATACTAGGTTGTTTCAAAGCTAAGATTATGACTTTGGACCCATTTGTATTTATACAAACCATAGGGTATCGATATCAAAAATATTTTTATGCTTGGTATCAATACTGAAAGCTAAAAAATACCTCTAGTATCAATACAAGGCCTCTTGGATCAATACCAGAAGCAAGAAATACCTCTGCTATCAAAACCAATTCTCTTGGTATCAATACCACAAGGTAAAAATGCTTAGTTCATGCTGTATTCACTTCTCTGCATCATTGATCTAAAATCCAATATAAACATATTTTGGCTTAAAATCATTAAAATTTATACCAAGCCTTAGAATTATACTTATAATTAGGTTTTAACAAATTTTGTTGGCCCCAATTGTCTTGAAATTAGGACATTTGCATGAAAAAAATGGTTTGTTTGGGGCATAGTTAGCTTTTCTCCATGTGGTAGACACCTTCAACCCCCTCTACTCCTTACCCTATTACTAGAAGTTAATGGAATTCTAGTCAGCTGTGAACAGTACTCAGGGTTGCCATGTTGGTACCTAGAGAAAACTCCATAATGCCCTCATTTTTGGCTCACAAACGTTGGTTGATCATGTGACTGTAAAACCCAATTTTGGCTTAGCTTAAAAGAAAACTACCCACTGTTACATTGAAACAAAAAAACACTCCTTTATTCTCGTAGCTCCTTAAAATCATCATTAAAATTCCTTCCAAAACCCTCTATTCCATTCATCTTTGCTTTTAAAACCCACTTCCATCAACACCATAACTAAAAAACTCCTTCTTTTTATCATTTTCTTGCTAATCAACATCAAAAAAAAGGGAAAAATGTGAGTCCAAAGTTGCTATTCAAAGAAAAAGGCTAAAGCTTAAATCTTTTAGTATATTTTCTTCCCTTGCTCTATTTGTTTTCTTATTTTCAGCATTTTCATCATCCTAGAAACCTTTTTTCATGTTGCCATGACCATTTTAAGATTCTCATGCATTATCATGGCCTTTTTTGTGGTAGACATATGATTTTGATGATTTTTTTTATGCCTTAATGTTGCTTGGTTGACTAAACATGTCATCTTTCATTTTGCCATCAAAACAGCCCCTTATTCATTCATTTTGTATCATGTGTCATCCACCTTCACACATTCAACTCATACTTAAATATTCATCCTAACGTGTTCTAAGTACATTTATGTATTTTCTTATGTTTTATTAGGGTTCATGGAATAAAAATATTATTTTGAAAATCCCAACATGCTTTTCGTTGCTTAAACATGGTCATATCATCTTTCATAACATGATTCCTGATATCATTCATGTAGCTAATATGTCCACGCATCATTCCTACTCTTTTCTTCGCATTTTTGTCATTTTTTTTGCCTAAAATTTCATCTTTTGTGCTATCTATGTTCATCTCCATGCATGTCATATTTTGTTGTTAACATGTTCATCAAAACGCTTACTTGTTGGTTGTAAAAATTTGATTTCCTAAATCCCTCAAGTTAAGTCTACGCTATCTCTAATAGATGTAGATTAGCATGGATTTAATGTTTTCACTAAATTGGTCCTCCAATCTTAGGGATAAATCAAGTTTTTCAAGTTTGGATTCATGGTTAAATGAGCTCAAAAATGCTAATATTCAAAGGAAAAACAACCATTTTATTTGTTAAAATGTTAAGCTTTGATTTCGAGCTTAACACCCTTGTTTAAGGCAATTGTTTTATTATCCCAAACTCTCAAGATTTATGGAATGAACTCACAACTTCCATGTCACATTTTTCTCTATTTCATGGACATTCAGATGTCCATAGCTCGAGTTTAATCCTACGAAACCAAAAAAATTAAATAAAACTCTATTTTTGCCCTAGTTGCACTGTAGTCATAACTTGAAAAATTATTTTTGAACCCTAAAATGATTTTTGTATAATTTTTAATATTTTTCACTTAAAGGGAATCAAATTATCTGTCCAACAGTGTCTTGCTTGTCCTCAGATCATTCCAGATGAAAGAGTTATGATTTTTTGAACTAATGCTATCTAGAACCTCTAGAATTAGTAATTTGAATTCTATTTGAGTCATTTCAATCCATCAAATGATTTTTTCAAAATTTTTAACACTTTTCCTAAAAATTACATGAAATTTCCTTCCTAGGAAGATATAAAGCGTGATTTAGCGATTCTAAATAAGTCTGTAGTGATTTTTCAAAGTCTATCACACCATTTTCGCCACACATGCTGTCAATGCTAAAAGAACTTCAACTATAAAAATTACTTCCACCCAGAAAGTGATTTAGGATTTATGAAATATTTTTATATGAACCTTTACAGAGTCACCTTTCCAATGGTACCACCTTCATCCCTTAAAGCTTTCGGATGAGCTCAGAATAAATTTGAAAAGGGTGATGTTGTCCTCTATTTTGGACACTTATCAAAGTTCAATGATTTTTCTGAAATCATCTTCCAAGGCATTTGATTGCCTTTAAGCAAGTCTGGCCAACCTCATGGAGTTTAGGGATATGTGTCAATCTCATGTTAACATCAAATCAAGGCCTAAAAAAATATTTTTATCAAAAGCACTCTGTTTTCAAAAATTAGTTTCACCCAGAAAGTGATTTGCTAGGATTTATGAAATATTTTTGTATTAACCCTTACAAAGTCACCTTTCCAATGGTTCCTCCTTTATCCCTTAAAACCTTCAGATGAGCCCAGAATAAATTCAAAAAGGTGATGTTATCCCCTGTTTTGGACACTTATCAAAGTTCAATGATTTTTCTAAAATCATCTTCCAAGGCATTTGATTGCCTCCAAGCAAGTCTGACCAACCTCATGGAGTCTAGGCATATGTATCAATCTCATGTTAACCTCGAATCAAGGCCTAAAAAATAATTTCATCAAAGCACTCTGTTTACAAAAATCACAAAGGATTTTACTTTTGAAGATATTCCATCCTGGTTTTTTTTAGGGGATACACACCATGCATTTCGAATTTCAATCAAAGATCAAATCTTTTTCAAAAGGACATTGCAATCTTGCTTTTCAAAACTTCAATCAAAATCAAACTTTTTAGGGATACTACTACCCTATTTTTTAAGGGAACACTATAACCCTATTTTTTATCTCTTTTTTTTTTCGAGGAGATACTACAATCCTGCCTTTCAAACCTCACTCAAAATCTAAATTTTTCTCCTTCCCAAACATTTTGATCTTTTAATTTAAACCATTTTTTCACATCTCAAGTGACCACTGAGTCCAAATACGTCTCAAGATTGTCACTGCAATTATTCCTTAATAATTGAAGACAATTACAAGTTACATTTTGATTATCCCTTCCCTCTCCCTTTTCTTTGCCTTGTGTGTTCTTTTTATATATTTATTATTTTCTTTTTTGTCTAACTAACATGTTTACTTTATGCTGTCCATTTTGCATTCATGTGTGTCAAAATTTTTTTAAAAAATTACAAGGTGGCATTTCGTGTTGGTATCTCTCCAGCGCTTAACAAGGAATGTCCAATTTCCAAGATTAAATTCGAAAATCATTTTAATCCAAAATCTTAGTATTTCCTGCCTTTATGGGGTGCATATGAGATCAAACTCTTTTTGAAACCTGAGTTTACATTTTTATACAAAACTCATTCGTTGTAAGGGGATTATATCAAAATAATGAGAAATCATAATTGAAAGAACCGAAACCAAGTAAGAAATAGCTAGATGGTACAAATTTCGAGCATCATAGGGTTGCTAATCCTTCACCACGCATAACCAACTCTCGAACACAAGTAAGGAATCTCTAGACCATGTAGACCCTGAAATCAATGTTTCGAGTTTTGTAACTAGGAATATCGTTTTCAATAGGCATTTGATTATGCCTACCTTAAATGATCAATGGTGTCTTTAAGTTTTCAGCCACTTCGCAGTATTCATCCGAAACCAATTGGACAAGTAACTCATTCGATGGTCCCTCTCTCAATATCACCACATCATGCCTAATTCAACTAAGGAAAACACAAAGGCTAATTCCCTTTTTACGTCACACACATTTCTATTCAAGCGACCATAGTGCTGTATAGAACCATATCGCAACAACATGGTGACTCCACTGGAAAAAAATTAGAGAGTTAGGCCTACAACTAGCTATATCCTACTTGGTTCTTGGTTTCCTTGGTTTTTAGTCAGTATATACCAATAATTCCATTTATCTTTGTCTACTAATGTTTTGCTTTTCATGATTTTTTGGCTCATTCGTCAAGGATGGTCTTGCTCCCAAATAAATATTGATTCAATAAATATGGTAATACAGGGGTAAACAAAAGTCTTGACTACTTTTATGACATGCACTATGCACTTGCATAGGCATTAGATTCCCACCAAACTGACGGTGAATATATTATTAAGAGGAAGTGAGCTATCTGCCTTCATGAATATCCCTCTGCATAGGCACAGAAAGATCTTCCAGGGTGTAAATTACCTATATCTCTTGTGCGTACCCCTTTGTATTTGCATAAAGAAATACATCCACTAATCAGACTTGTTCCACCAAGCTTGCAATGGGCCTAGGATCGAGATGCCCTACAAGCCATTGGGATACTAATTTAGGCATTAACTCAAAACCATATAGCGAGCCCTACAATCTAAATGATGCCAAACCACATAAAAATGTTGCTAGAATAACCGGAGAATAGGTTCACTTAGGGAAAGACTTCTTACCTTTTATTCCTTTATACTATTATTTTACATAGGGAATAATGAACATACATTGTCACCCATGCTTTTGTTTTTGTCCCTTGATAGATCACTAGGATGCCGTTTTATTTTCTAATTTACGACTAACACTCGTTTTTCCTTTAGGTGAAACATGTGAGTGTTCTCACTCATGATCTTTTTTAAGGCCCTTTCGTTGGCTTTAAACCAATAAATTAGTCAAAGCCGTTATGATGTTCGATTGATCACTCAATGCATGTTCATCAATAACTGATAATAGATATGCGTCATTATCCAATTTGGTCAATTACTCCCAAAGGGTTTTGTGTCACCCCTTTAAAGGTAAACTTAACACGGTTGAGCTGTTATGTTATCCGACCAATAATGAACAAATATTGCAACTCTTGTAGATGATGGCATGCGAAGGCTCTAAAATCGTCTTAAGGCCAAATATCACCTTCAAAGGAATAATTTCTAATCTAATTCACCTATCATACTATCCGATTGATGGCTTGGTGCTGACCACCCTAGGTAATGATGAACAAATACTATCACATGGGTTGCTAGTTTTAACCTTAAAAAGCCACCTTATTAAGAGGTTTCGACTTAGAAACATCATTGTGTTGTCTATGTCAATTTGTACTATTAAAAAAAAGTAATTCTTTCTTCGATCCTCGAGGGCCACCATAAAAAAAGGCATATTGATGCCTATTATCAAGGGTAATTTTTTTGATTTATTTTTGCTGCTTTTTTTCTTTTTACAAATATTCTCTAACCATGTCCTACCTTATTATTTCTCATGTTTGTGTCACATGCATCAGTTCTTTCATCAAACATGTAAAGACAATTGACATGGGGTAACAATGAACGAACACCATAATGCTTAGAGGAACTTCACCCCATCAATGTTATATTCCTTTGATAAGTTTTGAGGCATAATTCGTCCATTCATATGGATTTCTTGCCCTCAAGAGCCATTCTACCATGGTTGGTGCACTAAGAACGTGACATGGTGCATTTCATACATTCCATGCACCACTCCTATAGCTATTCATGATCCTAAAGTTAGATTTCTAGGATAGCATTTTCATGCTCATGACATGTTTTCACATCATACATTAACATCCTCATTGCACTTACTTGCATACATGCATGCATGCATGACACATGAACTTGAAGGGTAGAGTGGTGGCTTGCCTGAGTGCTAGAACTTTTCTAAAAGATGTTTTTATTCTTAGAATATGACATAGTGCATGTAAGCCAAAAAACCATTAAAGGTAGTGCACTAATAGAATTTTTGGCAAGTCGGCCTTAGTTAATTATGAGCCTTTAGATTAACTTCGCAAATGATGATTTGATGTGTATTTTAGCAAAATAAAAAGACAAGCTACTTAAAGAAAAATCTTGGAAGATGTACTTCGACAGTGATACCAATGCCTTCAGTTATGGAATTGGAAGAGTCTTGATGTTCACAAAAAAGATTATTATCTTTTCACTGCCATGTTAGATTATGACTGTACCAACAACATAATGGAGTATGAGGCATATGTTATAGAGCTTCCTGCCACTATTGAAAGAAAGGTTAATACCTTGAAGGTGTTGAAGGATTCAATCATAGTAAAATACCAACTTCGTAAAGAATGAAAAACCCAAGATCGAAAGCTAATCGTCTACCAAAAGCTCATTTTGGAATTGGTGGAGGAATTCAAAGATGTACGTTCCACCATTTACTATGGAAAAAATTAGATGGCAAATGCCTTCTCAACTTAGGCCTCCATGTTCAAAGTTAATAAAGGAATAAAAGTCACCCTATCTGGATAAGTCTATACAAAATCCTAGCTTATTGTCAGAATGTTGAAATAGAGACATATGGTCGACCATGGTATTACAATATCATGAGATACATCAAGCATCAATAGTATCTCGATCAAACCATTAAAAATGATAAAAGGATTTTGAGAAGATTGATAATGGGCTTTATCACCAGTGGCAATATACTATATAAGAAAAGCCATGATCAAGTAATTTTAAGATGCATGGACATAGCCAAAGCCTAAAAGATCTTAGAAAAGGTCAACAAAGGGATATGTGGGACACATTTCAATGACCATAAAGTGGCAAAATAGATTATGAGACTATGGTACTTCTAAATGGCCATTGAGGGTGATTGCATCAATTATGCCCACAAATGCCATAAGTTGTAGATATATACAGAAAAAATGCATGTTTCGCCCTCATCACTGCATGTCATGATATTGCCATGGCCCTTTTTTATATGGGGCATGGAAATGATTGGGCCAATTACTCTAAAGGCTTGCAATGGTCATCCTTTCATTTTGGTGGCCATTAACTACTTTAGTAAATGGCTAAAGGCAAGTTCCTACGCCAGTATAACCAAGGCGATGGTATGCAAATTTGTTAAGAGAGACATTATTTGTCAATATAAACTTCTGAAAAGGATTATCATAGATAATACCTCCAACTTGAAGAACAAAATGATGTAAGAAGTACACTCACAATTTAAGATCATGAATCATAACTTTGTTCTATATCGCCTAAAGATAAATGGAGCTATACAAGTGGCCAACAAAAACATAAAAAGATTGTAGGGAATATGGTTAAAACTTACAAGGATTAGCATAAGATGGTTCCTTTTGCTCTTCATGCTTTTTGAACTTTAGTTCAAACATCCACCAATGCCACACCCTACTCTTTGACATACTACATGAAAACAATACTGCCTATCGAAGTGGAAATTTTTTTCCATACGAGTACTTACAAAACCAAGTTAGAAGAAGTCTAGTGAGTGCAAGATCGGTATGAATAGCTAAGTCTTATTGAAAAAAATAAATTTAAAATGCTCCATCATGGGCAAATATACCAAAAAAATAAAAAAGGCTCATGCTAAAAAGGTTCTCCTATGACAATTCCATAAAAGAGAGTTGGCCTTGAAGAAGATACTTTTTATTCAAAAGGATAGTTGGGGTAAATAGACTCCAAATTAGGAAAGATAACACATGGTTAAAAATGCATTTTCTAGAAGAGCATTTATTCTTATAGACATGGATGGAGATAACCTATCGAATCCTATCAATGCCGATAATGTAAAGAAATATTATGATTAAAAAAAGTAATAGAAAATTTTGAATGAAAACTCAAGAAAATATTCAAACCAAAAAAAAAACTTTCAAGTTGTAAACCCACAAAAATGGCTCGAACACCAAAAGGGATAAAGTACAATCAATAAGGCAAGATAGAAAAAGGAATGGTCCAATTTAGGGAGTTCTCAGACACTTTAATAAGTATCAATACAAGGTTTTTGTTTAAGAAAGATCTCTAAAAAAATAAAATAAGAAAGTTTGTCTATCAAGTATTCAGGTTTACCCAAATGCCAAATTTTTGTTACTTTCTTTTCTCTTATAAACCTTAATATTACAACTTTCTTTGAATATAAGTATTTCCCTTCTTTTTTGCATTTCTCACCCATAATGTTTGCCATTTTGATAAAATGACGAATAGCAAATTTAATCAAAAGGAACAAAAAGATTTCTTAATATTACTTAAGGAAAAGTTTAAATAATATATGGAACCCAAATTGCTTTCCAAGGTTATAGTCCATTTACGAAAGGGGTAATGGAATGATCCCTAAAGAAGATGGAGACAGATTTAGTATAGAAAAGATACTCTTAAAGGCATTTTCTGAAAATACCTTTAACAAAAATATAATTCATAAATGACCGAGAAAAATGATTACCAGACATAAGAGATACACTATATTAGATTTTAACCTACTACACTTAGTCGCATCAAGAGGAAATGTACATTACATATATCCACTTTAATATTCATTTTACGATTTACAAGCAATCTGCTTCGTAAAACAATGGTATATGTCATTCTTGTTAAAACTGAACCTATATCTTTTCAAATAGGTCAAGAGTCAAACTTATCTTTCTCTTAACAAGTTAAAATTTTAAACCTGTATCTTTCTAAATAAGTTAAAAGTCAACCTTGTCTCTTTTTGATTGAGTTAAAATTTGAACTGTATCCTTCTGAATAAGTTAGAATTTAAACTTGTATCTTTCTAAATAAGTCAAAAGCTGAACTTGTATCTTTCTAAATAGATTAGGGGTTAAACTTGTCTCACTCTAGACAAGTCAAATTTTAACCTGTATCTTTTTGAATAGGTGAAAAGCTTAATATGTATCGTTCCAAACAAGTGAGATCCAAACCTGTGTTTTTCTGAATAGGTTAAGAGTTAAACTTGTGTCTTTTTGAACAAGCGAAAAGAGTCAAACCTATTTCCTTCTAAATGGATCAAACCTAGGGATTCCCATCTTAGTCTCTTACATTCTAATTTAAAATAATAAGGTTTTCCTCACATAAGAAAAAAGAAAGATAGAAAGCAGGTTGAGTGAAATAGGATCTTTGATCGTTGCCCATTCCCGATCTTCAACAATAGCCAAAGAGGGGCAGCCGTAGATATCTAATTCCATTTAGGCCCTTTCTAAGCAAATGGAACAATATCTTGAGATGAAATATAAGCATTATTTTCTGGCATCCTTAGACTTAATTAAAAGGCCAAAAAAATTTAAATAATAATAATAATAATAATAAAGAGAGATTGCAGACAACGTGTTGCCAACTGACGACAAGGCACCAAGTGAGGGAAAAAAAGGTTTAAAATGTTTAAAGAGCAAATTGAGCATTTGGAAACCTTCAAAATGTAAAAAAAATGTCATTTCCATGAAATTCATGATGTATCAATAGATTTCATTAAAGTATTGATATATCATCGGGTTTTGATTATTTTAAGACCTAAAAATGCAATTGTATTAGCACAATTGCATATTGTATTTATAAAATTGCAAATGTTTTGATACAACTTCAAATTTTTTGGGGTTTTTAGTTTTGAAAAGCACTTGTTTTAAATAAACACCAATGTATCAATACTGCATTGAATTTTTCACCCGAATAAGACTTTTCATGCAGGTTTTCTTACATTTCTCCTTCTTAATGGCCTTGGATTACTTCATAACCATACAAGATGTCTTTCACAAACATTTTTACATTGAAATATAAGCATGAGAACCACCAAACAAGATTAAGCCATTAAAGCTTAAATGAGCTTAGAATAAGTCTAATGCTCAAATCATGCATGGGAACTGAATAGCATCTACTAACAGTTTTGAGTCTAGTTCAATTGAAATTCAATGGGATGCCATTTTGGGTTTGAGTTAAAAGCTCTCTTTTTTGCATGAAGCCAAGATATAGCCATTTTATAGAGGTTCTCTTTGAGGGCAAGCAACTGAGTTATCCACCAAACTCAGCTGAAATCAGCCCTATTTAGGAAGGTTTCAACCTTTAGTTAGATCACCCAGCCATGTAAAGAGATTTCTTAAAAGCAAGCATAGGTGAGTTGTCAAGATATGGATGTACATACCTAGCAATATTTGACACAATTACACGAATATGACATGCATAAAGTTGAAAAACGCAACACGATATGACATGAAGGCATTTTAAAATTTTATGTAATATGAATTATAAATGTATCAAAATTGATATAACTATAAAAAAACTTGGACACATTTATGACACGACAAAATATACGAACATGACACAAATACATGAATTCCTAGATCTAGATGTACTTCCATGGGGATTAGATTATCAACCAAAATGGGGTTGAAAACACCTTGGGATGTTTATTGGAGGGTATCCCTTTAGTTTTCAATTGAGAAAAATCAAAGAGCAAAAAAAAAAAGAAAAAAAAGAATGATATCTTTAAGATTTCGCTTAAGGTTGTTTTCTTTTATCTTTTACTCTTAATTTACATCTTCTTTTCTCCTTTATGAGAGCTTGATGATCCTAAGCCATGCTTTGGTAAAGATTTATGCCAAGGTGTAAGAACCAATTTATGGCCAAATCTTAAGCTATGACTTTAAGTTACCATATTTTGTTGTTCTTTGGTGTTTTTTGTTAAAAGTTCTATGAAAACCAAGTTTCCATCAAGAAAATTTGTTTTCCAAATGTTTTATGTTGATTTTCCTAGTTTCAGGTAAGTTTGCATTATTTTTTTCCATATTTTGATTATGGCTTTACTTTTATGCTATCTATATTTCATGATGAGTATGATAAATGCATTTTATGGTATCTTCTTGCATTATTGTCGTGATTTACATGTTCATGCAATTTCCATGAATATATTGTGATTATGGCAACATTATTGTGCGTATGAGTAAATCAATATATGTTCATGTTAGTATGGTGTTTTGAAAATAAAAATCATGTATGATGCCATATTAGTATGATTGTTAGTGAAAAAATGACATTTGAATATGCATTTAGAAGTGTTAGAAGCTTCTAGGGACCATTTTGCAATTTCCCATAATGATTCCATGCATGTTATAGGCCATTTTGCAATTCTCATGCATTTTATCTCATTTTAGCCATTTTCAATGACTTAGGAACTTTTATAATATTTCACGCATTTTAATATCATTTAGTCATGGAACGTAGGAACTGTTATGTCATTTTGTGCATCTTAATGTCATTTTTCATGATCTAAGGACTTGGATGCAATTTTATGAATTTTGATGTCTTTTCCATGATCCAAGGACTTTGGTGCAATTTCATGTATTTTATGTCATTTAGGTCATTTTTCATGATCTAGGGACTTTTAATGCAATCTCATGAATTTTAGGGATATTTAAGACTTTTTCATGATTTACAAAACATTATGCAGAGTTTAATGCATTTAAACCATTTCCTATGATTTAAGAACAATTCCATTATGTCCATGATTGTTAGGTCAATTTAAATTTTTTCCATAATCAAAGGATCATTTTGCGATTTTTTGTATGTGCGTTGGAGTCATTTTCATGATGTTATGCCATAAATTCAATATATTTATATGCTAATTATTATATAATTTTTTCAAACAATCCGAGGCAATATCCTCGAGTTAAAATAGTTCATAAGTGTACTTGTAGTATATGAAAGTCACCACATTAATTATTTTATATAAAGGAATACCTCTTTGAACAAGCAAATCTAAATTTTCAATTCTCCCAAAAATAAAAAATTCATATTCCTCTAGGTTCTCTAAAGAGGTGCAAAGATATTTTGATTTTTAAAAAATATAAAAATTCATTTTACTTTAGATGAAAAAAATAATATTAATTATAAGTAGTTTCCAAAAATGGTGGTTTATAATTACATACCAAAAAAATTAAAACGAACCATAATGAAGACTTTAGTTAACACATAGTTAATCGCTATCAATTTATGAGTTTCGTGCAAGAGAGATTTCTCACTCAATGCATAATCAACTCTCAAACCTTTTTTATATGAATCCCTTGTTATTAAGTAGACTTTGTAATTTGTTTTCTAGGGTTTCATAACCCTTCGAATACGAACTCCAATAAAGGACCAATCTCATATGGCTAAAAATAAGATTGGTAACGATCCAAGTTATTTGATCATTTCGTAATGACCATTTAAGATTAAATTGAACTAACGATTTGTTCAACAATTATATTCCATCCCAATACAAGGAAATCAAATTTATTCGTTTATGTTTGACGTGTCAAACTTGAGTTCAACACATTATGACATTAATAATTATTAAATATTATAATTTATGAAATTAAAAAATTTTAAAATTTTAAAAAATTTAATGTCCATTTTACTCTTGAATTCCATCCCAATGATCAAATAAATAAATTAATGATGCCATCGTATATTTACTTCAACCACAAAGACAGCATAAATCCATTTGAAACTTACCTAGAGATGCGAGAATTGGGTTTTCAGTATGACTCTTGCTTAAGTAGATTCTAATTCTACAAAATTCAAGAAAACAAAAAGCAAGGCAAACACATTTGAAAGTGAGAGAAATAACATTAACTTAAATCAAGCCTACTTTGGGTTTTCATAAGTCTTTCTAAAGCGGGTTTCAATCCTACAAAATTCAAGAAAACAAAAGGCAAACATAAACATATCTGAAAGTGAGAGGAGAAATAATATAACCTAAAATCAAGCTTCCCTTTCCGAATGCAAGATTTGGATTGTCATTGTTTTTTTCTTCTTTTTCTTAATTGAAAGTGTTATTTACAGACCAAATAAATTGTAACCATAAAATAAAATTAATCACTCGTAAAGAAAAACCCCAACTGAAAACCCATAATAAACCTTTGCAGTTACAAAAAATAAATAAATTAATTAACATCTTTTCAATAATAAACAATTAATACATATTATTTAGATTTTGATACTAACTAAATGCCAAATAACAGAGACTAAATTTAGAAAACTTAAAATTCCCCCATTTACTCAAATTTGGAATTGGAAATATATAATAATATAGATATAGATTAGATAATCTTCCACTCCTGGGGAGTTGCTGCCTTAGGCCGAGTTGATCCCAGCATAGCATAGCATCATCTTTTTGAGCCGAAAGAGAAAACTAAATAAATATAAACAGAACAGGAATACGTACAAAACTTATAATAATTAGTATACAAATTAACTAATAAATAAATATAAGCAAGTTTTCTATAATTTCATCCGTACAAGTTTTCATGCAACACTACACAAAACTACAAAATATGGGTCCTTTTTCCTTTCCCTTTTCCTTTTCTTTTCCATAATGGACAAATGACATACCCTTCAACTTCATTCATCTTCTCCACTTATCAATTTCCTTTGAAGCTGCTATAGCTACCTTCTTCGTATTCACCACAAGCTCATCGATTAGACCAACAATTTCATCCCTGATCATAACAAAATATGTACATGAAGCCCAAAAAAAAAAAAAAAACAATTTTGTTACTAATAAAATCTAATCTTATATATATGGAAGATATATTTCATAATTAGTAAGTCAATCTGCAAAATTGGGAATTCCTAGTTTACCTACGCTGCAAAATATGACCTCACTAAGCCTACATGTTACCAACGAATAGAAGTGACATGTTTGTCTAAGCAAAAGCAAAATGCGAGCAAGATATTGGTTACTATACATTTTAACATTGCAACAAATCACATTACTGTCAGATTGAATTCTACAATCTTTGAGGTGCTCAGAGTGTCAAAGTGGAAAATCTTAACTTGAAACCCTAAGAAGCATTTTCCACTTGGTATGGTAGCCTTCAATGCATTTGGCATTTATTCCATTTTCTTCAGCCACCATGCTTTGATAATTTCAAATATTTCTCACAGGCTTACTATTGGCCTCCAAGGAAATTAATCTTGTCTTATCTAGTTGCAGTCCTCAACCCTTACAGTATACAGGAGTTTTATAAACTGGATCAAACACCAGATATATATCAGCAAACAATCTTATATTGATCCTTACATTTAGCCTCAAATTATCACTGAATAGCTTCTTCCATCACTCCCAGTTAGAGGCGAAGCTAGACAGCCTGGTAGGGGCCTTGACAGGGGCAATATGCTGTCCCACCCACCCCCACTCCCCCTCCAACTCCTTCCCTTTGGAAATTTTTCTTAACAGTCAGGTAAATTTTACACATCGCTAATAGTTTCTCTCAACTAATAATTTGAGTTCTTTTAACCATTTTAAGTAATAAATTATGAGTTTTTTCTTCTCAATTAACTATACAACTACACTGACTGTAATTAATCATAGCATTTGTGATGCTATATTGTCTATGTAATGCTCCAAGTACATTCATGCCAATTATGGCTAAGTGTTCTTTCTTTTGTTATTAGATTGTGTTTTTAAGATTTATTGTCTCAGCAGCTAGATTGAAACTAGATCCAAGGATGCGCCATTACAAAATGGCCAGCATCTAAATCAATCAAAGAACTTCGAATTTTCGATGAGTTAGCAACATACTATAGAAGCTTCACAAGGAAATTCTTTTTCATTATGAGTCATATAACTTCTGAACAAATTCAGCCTTCTCACAATAAAGGCACTCGTTCCAGTAGTACCAGGTTTCAAGAAGTTCACTTTTGTAGAATGTGATGCATCAGATTTTGAAATTGAAGCAATTTCCTCTTATGCTAATTTTCCTCCTATGCTAATTAAGGAAATTACAACTAAAGCATGTTTAGTGATTAATTTCTCACGCAACACTAATGCTACATATAACCTTGTTTTCTAATTTCCTTCTTTGGTTTGATATTACCCACTTTTAAGCATTCTATTTCCCTATTAATTCTTTATACATTGTGTAACTTCTACTCTACAAAACTTACTTAAGACTAATTTCCATCCAATCGTTCATGTATGCATTATAAGCTATAATGTACTTATGCAATTACATTACTCTTATTACGTAATTGTGCAATTACTTACTCTTTTACTTTTTTATTCCCTCTATGATTTCTTTTTTTTTTTAACTTTTATTTTTGTTTAAATTGTGAGACATATTTCTTTTATCTTCACACCATCCTGTCAAAGATAAAATTTCTGACTTCATTCCCTACACCCAATCTTTTTATATCCAAAACAAAATAAAAGCTGAAAACCTGTCTTAATAACTTTAAACCCAAAACTCTAAGAAATCTAAAAACCTATTACACTAAGAAAGATAATAAGTTTACAAATCAACATCTTGCTTTGCTAGAAAATAGGGTATTTCCAGTCATGGATTTCAATCCAAACAAAGGTTTCAATTATATTACATTTACTGACATTTTGAGGAGCCAAGCGTCACTGGATATCATGGTTTCTATAGACATGAACAACTTAGAAAGATAAACCAGAAACAAAAACAATATATAAATATAAATTATACTCACTGCAAAGGAAGCTGCTGCTGGCCAAACAGGTTTCGAACATTAGAATAGGCATTGTGCTCATCATAAGCGATCCCCCTGCCCACACCATAGCCAAATCCTAAACCAACACCACATCCAGCACCAAAACCAAAGCCAACTTGCAAGCCGGGAATTCCAGGACCAAACCCTGCACCTGATGTGAAAAACCATTCAACACTTGCCAAGCTATTAAGTGTACAATCATCATATGAAACATAGAATAAATAATTTTTAGAATCGAAGAAAATAATACATAATTGCAGCTTTAGGTCCATGCAGTCCCAAAGTATGAAGCATAAAAATTTATTTTGTAAAAAAAAAAAAAATCACCACCACCACCACCATAGGACCATAATGGTCATTGACAAATTAATGACAGAAATTTAGTAATTCACCAGTAGTCTTCAATCTGCCAAAAGCGCTAAGCAAAACCAGCAAGCATGCCTTTTGACAAGAAATTTCTGAAGTAACTAACTGATGTAGAATAAATGACCCAAAATGATAACACTCAACATAGTACAAAAAAATCTCAATATAAGATATCAATAATCAAAACCTAACTTCCAAATTTTATATATATACATAAAATGTTTCAGAACTCACAAGCATGTCCTCCATTACTGACCATTTCAAAATAATAAAAATATCAGACCAATATGATCAAACAGTAGGGTATTCACTAAGACCACATCTTTGAGTTCTCTCCAAGACAAACTAATATCATGACTATTAAGAATCAAAGAAAACAAACACAAAACTGCTTAACGTTCAGCAATAAAAAACTCTTAAAGAAGGGCTTGACGACATGCCATAAATATGTTAATATACAGATCAGAACCTCTCTGAGAATTAAATAAAACCATTCTCAAACATAGTCAGCTAACCTTCTCAAATTAATAAAACAACCAGATCAATAAGATCAAATAATAGGGGCATTTACTAAGACCAAATTTAAAGGTCTCTCTAAGACAAATTATGAAGATGAAAACTACGAATCAAAGAAAATTAACACAAATGGCTTCACCTTCAGCAATAGAAATTTCTTAAACAGGGGCTCAACTGCATTTAAATGCATAAAAGCTACGTAATATATAGATCAGAAACTCTCTTAGAACTAATTAATACCATTCCCAAGAACACTTACGTAATGTAGTGACTATTCAAATGTTATGACCAGCAACAAACAAATGAGTCCTTCCATATTAATAATGTTCCCTTCAAGCTTTTATGCTTAAACATGCATAAACAGAGACAAAAGAAAAACATTATAAAGAGAATGCAACAATTTCTTTAGAGCTGCTTCAATAGATAAAATGTAACCTCAAATACCAGGTGTCTGAAGAGACTTAAGGCATCTCAGTGTCAATGTCAAAGAGCTACAGACTCTCATTTTAACCTGTGGTTGTCTTGAAAAAAAACATAGTTCTGGACACCTAATGACCAGTTGCTGCTCTCTAGCTTCCCTGGGCGCTGTAACAATCTATAAACCTTTTGAATAACTCATAAGCAGCTAAATTAGAACAGAAAGAGGGGAAATTCACAATCTCTACAAACTAATTTGATTTATTAGAGCTCAATTTTGCGGTTTTGGAAACTGATTTTGTGTGTTTGAAAATTTAAAGCCCTTTTAATATCGGATTTTGCTCAACAGCCATTTGCTCTGTTGGTTGTGTTGGAATAGTAGTTCCAATGACTAGCATTCAATCCATGGCAACCTCAAATATCAAAAAGAAAATAAGATTTTGATCAAAACTAGCAAAAGTAACGTTAATTTTTTTTTTTTTGGATGATTAAATCTTCAGTCAACAGTTTACAGTTAGACAAACTTTAGGCATAATCCGATTTTGAATATGCTGAAATCTAAAAGATTTCAAGAATATTGTGTCCAAGTTCTTCTAGAAGAAGTTCATTTTGTTCTTAGTAACCGTTGCTTTTCACGTTTGTTCCATCTTTCGGTTTATTTCTAGTTGATTTGATTCTATATCTTGCTATTACCTAACCTAGCAAAATTATGATTATAAGGACGAAGGAAGGATGGCAATGGACTAGAACGACGTGGGGTGGGAATTGCCTCATCTAGCCCTAACCTACCTAAAAAATTGTCCTTGCCTTCATGAATGTTGGTTATATCCATATCTATATCCACCCACACCAGCCCATCCATATTGGGTTGATATCTCCTCCACTAGTTTTCTGTCAACGACTTTCCAATACATCTTCAATCACCATTCATAAGTACGATATTCACAATTCCTAGATGGGTCGTACACATTTGAATGGTGCTGATGGGTGTATTGAAAATTAATGGACCAATAAGTAATGGAGGGAAGCCCAACCCTCCATATTACATTCTTTTAATAGACAACATTGCGATCGACTTATAAAGAAAAGATCCATGGAAACTATTTTTACCTTAATGCCAATTACAACATTTCTCTTTTAAAAAAAAAAAAAAAAAAGTCTAACATTTCAAATTAAGTAACATTTCAAAAAAAAAATCTAACATTTCAAATTAACATAATTGAAAAATTAATTCAACTCAAACTCCCTCAGGCTTTATTAAATAGTAAACGGATAGAACTAAATGATATCCATTACAAAAAAAACCCTCTGGAATCCATTAGAGTGAAGAGATTCAACATTTTCAGCCACAATTAAAATTACCAAAAAATGAAAACAAAATCAGCCTTGACAAAAATTGCTTGTGGATACAAATAGCTACTTTCATAAATGAAAAAATAAATCAAAATTCTCAGCCTATAGACCCGTAGAATAGAGTAAGATATAAAAGGTTCCTTAAATTTTGAGTTTGATCATAAAAGCTAGCACAAGAATTTTAGAAGGAAACACAAGAGGCTCGATGGTATCTCAAAATAATAATAAATCTCCCACATTGGACACATGACTAAAATTTATAGATCTAGGGT
>JAQSVH010198827.1:35511-46667 GCA_029448705.1 Adansonia digitata
AAGAGGCTCGATGGTATCTCAAAATAATAATAAATCTCCCACATTGGACACATGACTAAAATTTATAGATCTAGGGTTATTTTGGTATTTACATTAATATTAGGGTATAGTATCTTAGTATCGTTCTTTTATCCTACTTAGGTTTTGTTTTTAACGAAAGTTTATTACTCTTCTATTAACAATTTCTTTTAAACTTGGCTTAGGATTAGGAGTTTTAGAATTTTCAAGAAGGGTTGGCAGTAAGCTAGTAGTATATCTAATCATCGATGTACTCTTTCTCTTAGCAACAGATTATGATTATGAGAATTTTAGCCTGATTGCTATCGAGACTGATGCAACCATTAGGTGTGACAAAGGATTTAAATTGCAGTTACGGACTCATTTTCAGTCGAGTCATGTTTATCACGGTTGCGGACATAACGAATGCTATCGCAATTGTTGCAAGCATCGTGGTCGTGAATTTTTTCAATTTTGCACAACTTATTGTAAAACAAAACAGTTTTAATTTTAATTTTTTAAAAAAAAAACTTTTAATGATTTTTAAAGCGGTTTATGACACTATGAACTTTTATGTACATAAGAAAAAATTATTCACAATTTTTTGTCATTATTCATATTAGAAAGGTTTCGTGCTTATTTATAAATTTCTAGGAAATAGAAATATTAATAGTTAACAAAATAAGAAATGCATTACAAAATTTCCAGGTTACCTTGATAGGATTTGGTTATTAAATTAATAAAATCAATGTTTATCTTCCTTAGCTGTTCATAAGATTTACTTAAGGAATATTTTTAATTTTTTTAAATTGAAAAAATAACAAAAATACAGATACCAGAATAATACTCATTACAAAATTCAAATATAAATTATAAATTAATAAAATAAATGTTATTATTTAAATTCAACTAATTTTCATCAAAAATAAATGTATAAATTAATAAATTAATAAATTCAAAAAATAAGAATTGGTTGGGTCGGGACTAAAATGGACCCAACCCACCGAATTACCTCACCCAACAAAACCCCACCCCCAAAAACCCCTTCTACTCGGTTTGCTCCCTGCAAAACCGAAATCCCAAATCCCATTTCCCTCCCACCAAAAACGCAAAACAATTTTTTTTTCAATTTTGGTTCCTTTCTTTCCTTTTTTTTTTTTCAGTATTTTGGACTAATTCTAAAACACAAAATCTTTTTCAGTATTTTTGACTGATTCTATAATTATTGCTGCTGACTCAGTCTGCCTGTATTTGCTTTTGCTATGCTTTTCAGTATTCTTTTTAAAATGGGAAATGTTGGTAATGGGAATAGAGGTCCGTTATGACCGTAACTCCCCATTATGGCATTTTATCATGGCCGTTACCAGCAACTATCGGTGTGATTTTTTTTTTTTTTTTTTACGCTGCTATTTAAGCATTTAGCATTGGCAGATGGTGCTGCCACCACAAAAAGCAACCGTGACACCAGGATGCTACTGCTATTTGAATCCTTGGGTATGACTCCTAAGGAATCCTAAACGTGATGATTCAGCTTTCTTTCTTCTTGATTGTGTGATGGGAGCGGTGTGAAGCACGGATTATCTTTTCTTTCTATTTGCTTAATCTTTATTCTTTATCCAATGTTCCGTACTTTCCTTAAGAATTTTATAAAAACCTTGGCCTCTAAGTTGTTTGACATCAGTTTGCCAAGATTTGACCTCATGCTTAAGCAATAAACGATTTAATCAATAACGAGGAAATAGAAAGAACATAAAGAAACAAACAAGTAGCCAAATCTCCAAAAATCATACTTGTAAAATATTAGTGTGATCAAGCATACATATAACATACATATATGATCAAGAATTGTTAAGCATCCAAGCTAAAACCACTTGGCAACAGGTGGAGGGGCCCAACTTCAATAAAAGACCATAGAAAATCTATTACTTAATAGATGTTATATAGCACCACTTAATACTCTCCCTCACGTGTAGCTCAACAGGGCCTAAACGTGGACAACTTCACCTAGGATCATCAACCTCACATGGGATTCAGCAAGAAGGACAATATAACAACACCTGGGCTCTAATACCATATTATGCATCCAACCTAAAACCAATCAGCAATAGGTAGAGGGGTCCAACTTAAATACAAGCAGCTACAAGTTATTCCCAAGTATCTCTATAACTTTAACCTATGAGGTCGACTGCTTACTCAAAGTGAGGAAGTTTAGCATGAACCAATCATTAAGCATTATTAATGTCTTGTCTAGGCAATACAATGAGCATGAACAATTTTAGGAACATGGCTTTGATGCATAAGTATCTCATAATTTTTATAATTCCTTCCATGGCCTTTATTCGATTAGTACATGCACAATCACTATTTTATATGTCCACTGATGATGAAAGAAAACCTTTAATCACATAGTAGATAAGTGATTAGCATGCGTAATTGTTAGTAAATCATTGTCCAACCAATTGGCTGTAAGGCATATTCTAGCAAAGATGGTGTCAGAGCTTAAAGATCTTAAAGTGCTGTAATTCTGGTTAAACAATGATGACAAAGGCATAATTAATTTTTAAGTTTGTTCTAAAGTCATGAGGAAACCAAGAATGTTCTATGAGACAAGAAAGAAGTAATAAAGACGAGAACATTTTCTGAGTTTGAAGAGATGTTAGAAAAATTCTAAATCAAGACAAACTACTTTTTACAGCAAATTCTGACACCTTTCCTCCAAGGAAAAATGTTTACCTAGGGCAAGTTTGCCTATAGGAATAATGTTCATAACTCCACTAAGAAAGAGTCCATTGAAGTGTGCTTATGGCATCAAACCTTGTGTAGCTATTGACATTGTTTCTCTTCCAATTACTTTTTGCACATCTGAACCTGCAGAAACTTTTGATAAATATTCATGATTTAAATGCTCCAATGAGCAACAAGAATTATAAACATTCCCTATGTGCATCATGAAGCTAAGGATCTTAGAGTTGCTGATATTGTGATGGCTTTATTTGTTCTAAACATTTATCCCAAAAATGATTTTAAGAACGTGCATGCACGTGATATAGATACAGCATAGGAAAGGTTAGAGGCCCAAGGTTTATGATAACAAAGATATATAGTTCTTACCGAAAATAGGGAAAATTGAACAAGAAGATAGGAAATAGAAAGATAACATAAGCTTCACACCTAAGGATCCTTAATTTCATCACAACCAAGAAGAAAGAAAACCTAAGTATCGCACCTAAGGTTCCACAGGAGCCACTCCTAAGGATGATTGCACCACACAATCTCAATATCAATCATGGTAAAAAATTCTCATAATCATAATCTATCATGAAAAACAAGAGTACACTGATATTTATATAAGCTACTAGCCTCCTACTAACCCTAATCCTAAAAGAGCTAGAACTCCTATCCTAAGTAAGACTTTGAAGGAAATACTTAAAGACTCTTAATAGAAGTTTAGTGAACTTTGACTTAAAACCAAAACCTACTATGATAAAAAAGACCACGCTAAGATTTAAATCCTAATATATTGTAAAATACCAAATGTAATCCTAGATATATAAAATATTACGATTAGCCCATAAATGCAAGAGTAACAAAATAAAATCTTTAGTAAGCAAACCCCTCAATTAGCTTATTATTGATCTGCATCATTCTCCCTTTGTTGTAGAAAACTAGAACTCAAGTTTTACCTTCAAATTTCAAATAACAAAATCATGGGACCTTTACTAGGCAACTTCTTGATAAACTTATCCTCTGATTGGAATATCAGAAGTTTCAGTTCTCAGATTTTTCAATCCAACATCTGTAAAATGAAACTCTTCAGAAACTTGCTATTAACTTCAATTCTTCTAGTGGATAATTATTTAAAACCTTCACCTCAATGCTTGATTGTACAATAGCCCTTTTGTTACTCAAAGTTTTCAATAATTTTCAACAAGTAAAAAGAACAAGATTGACACCAAAAAGTCAGATTTTCCTGTAGTTTTTCCGGTTTCTACATAGGTTGCCTTTGTGATTTTCTTCCAATTTAATCCCTCAAACCAACCTTAAGTTGGGCTAGTTTTGTCAAGGCACCTTACGGCTAGACAACAAAATCATCTCAAACCCTTCGACCAAAGAACACTTGATCAGATGTGCACCTAAACACAATTTTTTGCAAGGCAATAAGCATAAATAAAACTCGTCTGCTCGAATTTCTCTTGCATTTCTTCTATTTTTATTCTTCTCATTAGCTTCAACTTTACAATAAAAAAAGTCAATATCAAACTCTCTACTTTTCAATGTTCGAATATTCAACAACAAACTTGAGAGATAAGCAAATGATGCATATTGGCCAAAAAGAAAATTTCACTCACTTTGTAGGACAAAAAGTGGACAACTCAGAATTTATTAACAAAATTACATATCTTAAGCCTGTTATATACACACACTCACCAACATACATATAGCACCTTACTTTACTCAGGCGAGTGCTTTTTTGCCCATGCCTCAGCCAATACAAGGTTTCTAGCGCCTTGAATGTGTCTCATGCCCCTGAAAACACTAGGTAGAACCAAATCCTAATTACCTAGCTTTCCTACAACACATCTAAGTAAATTCTCTGAACAACAGTTAAGGGTATTTTTAGATGAGTGATGTGGCATAAGGGGTGCTTATCCGAACATAGCCTTAATATCTCAATTTGACCATCAGATTAGGGTAAAAGGCAAAAATTTGTCACACATAACTTCCAAAGAGTTACAAAATTCCTTGAAAAACAATTTTCCGAAAACTTATGCATCAATAGTTATTATTCCTTTTCCCATTCATTCCTCATTTTTCAAGAAAAATCAGTCAACCATAAATCCATAGCTATACACTTGATTCCATTCATTCTCACATTTCAACCATTTCAACACTTCAAGAGAAAGCATGACTTCCTCCTTTTGTTTTTGTTCTTTTTATTTCAGTTTTCAATATGTACGAGAGCTCCATTGCAAGTTCAAGACTGCTTCATATGGTGATACCACCGATGGTTAGCCTCTTATGGTGTGACTTGAAGTTGACAAATGAAAGGGCTAGAGTTGAGCAAAGCAAGGAACGTTAAGTTTCAATCCTTTGAATCGGGTTTGGATTCTAATTGTACAAGTGCAAGGTGAAAGAATTCTAATAAAATAGTGGAGAGTAAAATAGGTTCTAAAGTGGTGTGCCAATAGAAGTGTGATGAAGGTGAAAAATCGAATATCAAAAATGGGGAATCCAATGGTTTTTGTGGTGAATTTCGATAGGTGTGGTGTGGGTAGTAAAGAAGGAAGATGAAACTATTGAGTTTTCAATGAGACTCAAGGGTTAGATTTTGAAACTGGTTGGTTTTCGGTTCTAATAAATGTGAATTGAAGTCAACTTCCTAGGCTAAAAACATAAAAGCTAATGCTGGGGATGAAACTTGTGTGAAATAAAGTGCCAAAAAAAGTAACACATTGCAATATTAACTTCAATGCTAATGGAAATGAAGGTTGGAATGTGGACAATGATAGTTTTTCCTTTTCGTTTTCATAATAGAGAAAAATTAAACTTTCCTAGAAAATTAAGGAAATAAAAGGGAAAGGGAAAACAAAATAGGTAGCACATGGGACAAAATGATAGAAATTATTTCACAGTTTTCGTTTAGTGAGAGATAAAGGAAATTAAGGTAGCTAAATTTTAATTTAAAAACCATAGGGGGCAAACTCTGAAGCATGAGCACTTCTGTCAGTGAAATGTCCAAGAGTCGGACACTTGTCGGAACAAACACAACTCTAGCACTATGGCAGAATACATGTAAGACATGCGAGGACACAAAAAATTGAAATCAAACAGGGTCAAAACATGGTTGGACATGCACAGACACACATTAAAGGTTCTTTTTTTTTTTTTTTTTGGCATTTTCTCCCAAATAGGGAATCAACAATAAGCAATTTGGTTCTAAAGGGTTTCCTAAAGTTCAAGTATTTAAATCCAAAAATAATTTTAAAAGAGTTGAAAAGTTATTGCATGGTAATATTTAACTGAAAAGTATCAATTTTACATTTTTATTGTATATTATTATATAAAAAATATTTTTATTCTTGTTTCTTGTCGTACCTGTTTGTCTTATATTTTAGAAATTCCCATGTCGCCAGTCTGTATAGTGTCGTACCCATATTCTGTGTGCGTGCTTCCTAGGGGAAAATTTATTTCAACTCTAAATATAAGGGTTCTTTATTTTGGTAATGTATCCTATAATCTTTGTTACATGGACTCTTCAAAAATGGTTGTTATACTATGTGCAACACTTAACCAATAGGATAGGACACAAATTTTGTGTTTGGCACTTTATCACAAAAATGGACATGACCGTTGTGACTACTGCAAATAAAGGAAGAGGAGGAAGAAAAAGAAGTTTGGTCCACCCTTTTTGAGGTTTGATCCATACATCCACTCCTTTGTCCCTTTTCAGATTTTTCTTTTAATCACTATACCTTGAATATTCAGCTTCTCTTGAACATCACCATTAATCCTCTAGAATGCTTGAATTGAAATTGAGATAGCAATTAGCAAAGAGGACAGAAAGTTGATTTGTGTAATAGGCACAAATGTATTGATTGATATTTGTGTCTGAGATGAAGTTAAGGAGTAATTCTAGCAATAAAAATGAATTTACGTAGATCAATGTATTTAAATCTAAATTCAATGATTTAAATAATATTTTAAATGAAATTAATTAAATCAAATGAAACATATTTAACTATGAATAATTTATATAAAATTATATGAATAAATATAGAAGTAGATAACATATTTATTTATCTATGGTTTATATTATTGGCATTTATATATTTTTCTTTAAGATATTGTTATAAGACGTATTCATGTACCATATCTAATTTTTTATCCTTTCTAGCCAACTATATTGAGTCCAAAGTTTTTTTTTTTAAAAAAAAAAAAAGAAGAGAGTCAGAAATGCATACACATACCAACGTCGAAAACTAATAGCCAAGTCTATGTAACTTAGCCTATAAATATTCATTTATTCAACAAATATTTCTTTCCGTAGATAAATATTTGTATATTTAATTAACAAACAGATTATATATGTTTTTAATATGCACTCTTACTCAA
Source organism: Adansonia digitata (assembly GCA_029448705.1). Taxonomy (NCBI): domain Eukaryota; kingdom Viridiplantae; phylum Streptophyta; class Magnoliopsida; order Malvales; family Malvaceae; genus Adansonia; species Adansonia digitata. The sequence continues at coordinate 42,622 of JAQSVH010198827.1, forward strand.
CATGTCTATGGTCATTTCATCTCCATAAAATCATCATCCCAATCTCTATGTTCTTAAAAAAAAAATAAAAAAAATCTAGTTGGAGTAATCACAGCTATCCACTAAAACAAAATATTTGCAATCACACCTAAATATCAAACTATGCTCCATGGTTGTTTTAAGTTAAGCTTCATCACTTATTACACCAAACTCCTATGTCAAAAGTTCTTCCAAGTTTCAACCATCATTGAAACCTTGGGAAAAAATCCATAATGGTCAATTATTATCATTACAGGCATACTTTTAAAGCCTAAGTCAGGTATTGGCTTTGGTTGTATCTGACTATGAGATGTTTTTAAACTGGTTTTGGAGCTCAATAGCTCTAAATTCAATGTTTGAAAAATCATTATACTTTATAATCCATTATGACAGAAGGCACAAATTGCAATTCCTTATTTGAACTACTTGGCAAAATTTTACATTTGGAATCAACACTAAGATCCGACTAGAAGATTGAAATACTAGAGCTTTTGCACATAAGCACTAATTGCCGAAACTGTCACAGTTTATTACAGTCAAGCAAGCCTCAGCTAAAAGTCACGAATCTCAGAGAGAAAAATAATATAACAGCCAGTTTCTCCCAAAAAGTGAACTTGAAAGCAACAAGTATTATTTAGCACACAATTTAAAAAAATAAAAAAGTGCAAGGAAACAAGGAAATTATGAGGAATATCAATGTGAGTCGAGGGAAATAGAAAGAAAAAACCTCCAATGAGGCCGAGGCCAAAGCCGAGACCACAGCCAGCGCCGAGTCCGAAAGCAGGACCAACCTTGCCTACTTCCTTCAATTTGAGCTGTGGAAGTTTCCAGATCAAACCGCTGTCCCCTTCCTTCACTTGTCTTCTCTGCCTGCTCGCGTTGCCGTTGCCATTCATCTCTCTCTCTCAGGATAGACTCCTCTCCGATTCACCTCACTCTTTGGGTTTTTCACCTGGGGGATCAGAACAGGTCCAAAGACAAAGCAATTCTGCTATTAAAAATCGATTTGTCCATGGCGGGCTGGCCTAGGACTCCAAGCTCGGCTTGGTCTAGACTAAGATTAAATATGAAAACTAATTTTTTATTTAAAAAATTAAAATATTAAAAATATTTTTATAATTAAATTTAAATAATTTTTTAAATAAATTTGATTTAAATTAAAAAATCTTATATTTAAATAATAATTTAAGTCAAATTAGCTTAAATTATAAAATTTTATATTCAATCTTTAAATAATTTTGATTATAACAACTAATAGTTAACTCAACTGTCAATCGATTGACCAAAAATTAAAAATAATTTAAACTTGTCAAACTGGATGATCCGAATAAATTTATGCAAACTTGTTTTAAAATTTAGGTTATTTTATGTTTAGACATTTTTAATTCATATTATTTTGAATTTAAATCTGAATCATTTTGACTTCAAATTATTTTTTTTTCAATTTATTAATATTAAGTTATTTCAAGTTTAATTTATTAATTTTAAAAATTAAATTAAATTAAATTTAAACAAGTTATTCGATATAATATGATTTTAGTATATTTTTTTAAAAATAAAAATAAAAATAGTACTTAAAAATAAATATATCTGGATTCTTAAAAAATAAAATTTTTACCAAAATCCATTTGCATTTGTGTAGAATATGTAAAATTTTATATTTGTAAAAAGTTTATATCAACAAGCAACTTAATACTAAGATTGCGATTTAATTTGTTAAAATAAAATAGAGGGAAATTGAATAGTTATTCGATTAGAATACAAATTAAGTAATTCGATTAATTAAATAGAATGGATAAAAATAATATTATATTATTTGATTAATTAAAATGAAGTTAAGAAATAGATTTAAAAAAAAAAAAAGAAAAGTCAATTATACTCTAGACCTAGGAATATGACCGCGCGATGTAGGGCTTCATTTTTTTTTTCATATTCTACTATTAAATAATTTTTTATTTATTTTTAATATTGTTAAGGTAATATATTTGTTTAATAATTAATTATTATATATTGAATGTATGATTAAAATGTTTTATTCTCTTTGAATGGCTGCAATTTTAACTTGATTAACAATAATCAAGGAAGTAAAAATATTCACGTGTTGAATCATTTTGCAAAAAAAAAAAAGAAAATTCCATAAAAGTATATTTATTTAGATGTTACAAAATATTAAATAGCTTTCATGATAAAGTAAGTTATGTATTCATATTGTAGAATTCCAAAGGATTTTATATGTTAAAAAATAATAAAAAAGATGTTACATTTCCACTTCTCAGTAAAGCTGTCACTCCTACGTTTATTTGGAGAAAAAAAAAATGTAACAGTGTATTACAAATGGAAAAGGAAAATCTTGTTCGGAAAGAGCAAGAAGGTACATGCACCGAAGTCTAGAAGTTTGATGAAGAATCCAAAAGCATTTTTTAAGCACGGCTAAATGCCAAAATGCTCATTTGCTAGTACTAACAAGAATAATACACATATATTGTGTGAATGAGGGTTTATAAGAAATCATTCAAATTGGAAAAGAAGCTAAAACAACGTTGTCCCAAACAAAACTTTAACCCAAATATATTCAATTTGAAAAAAAACAATAATAATTTTATACCTTTTATTTTGGTATAAAGGATACAACATAAATGCATAGTTTATTACTATATATTAAGTGTTACATAATTTTATAACATTTAAATTTAGAGGAATTCGTGTCTTATAGAATCTTTTCCAAAATCAATTCTTCTTAATTACTATTTAAATTTTTCCTAACTTTTAAACTTGTAACATATACTTATTTTATATCGGTTTTACATATTATTTGCTACAAATATATATATATATATATTAAGTGCTACAACATTTATATAACATTTAATTGAGAGGCTTTTTATATATTTTTTTAATCAACTAATATTTGAGATTTTATTGTTGATTTGAGATTTTATCTTAACACTTTCATTTTGGGAAATATGTCAAAAGAATTTTATTGAAATACTCAACTGACTCTATTTTAAAATTACAAAAAGGAAATTATAAATAAGTTTAATTTTCTTCAGTTTAATAAATAAGAAGAGTAACTCTTTGACAGTATTTTTATCAAGGTATTATTTGTTAATTTATATAATTATAATGACCTTAATTTGTTTTAAAAAAAATTTAATTTTAGAGGTTGTCTCACCTAAATTAATTTGTTTGGCTACGCTAATTAAAATTGAATAAACATGTTAATTAAATGGTTTATATTAATTATCCAAAATAAAAAGTTGTTACATAGTATCCATCTCCAAATTCATATTTTAATTGTTATCAAATCGTTTTATTTATATACAATTAAAAAAATGTAACCTTAACATAACAATAAATAATGAAAAATGTTTTTAAAACTAATAAAAATTAATTTTAAATAAAATCAATAAATCATAATCAATTTTGAATGTAAATTTTAAATAAAAATTTGCCCTCTTTGCTTTGTTTTTTTTTTTTTAACCCAGATAATTAGATAATAACTTATTGGATTACATTATAAAATAAAAATAATTTCAATAATTTTAGAAATGACTCTAAAATGTTTTTGAATACATTTAGAATATATAGATTAATCACATTATCAATGCATTAAATAATTGTAACTGAATGCATTGAATTTTTACAAGAAATTAGAAAATCCTGTTCTTTTGATGACATCTCATCAAATTTTCTGATATAAAAATTCAAATCACCATTGCAAGTATTAATCCAATCTTTCTTGTCTTGATATACAAACCCTTTGTTGCTGCACTTTGTGATTATAAAATATACTTACAAAAATCATGTAATTTAGATAAAAAAAATAATGATTGTTTAAATTATACATGGGCAGATAGTTTAATTTGTCACCGATTTTCCTGTTTTAATTATTATTACAAAATAAACAATGATATGTCAAAAACCATTCACCATAAAAGCATATCTGAAAGACAATAATCAATGTGAAATTATAAGAGAAAAGCCATACCATACACCAATTGAAAAACACAACAAGCAATTCCAAGAGA
>JAQSVH010198828.1:0-16473 GCA_029448705.1 Adansonia digitata
TATCCCAATTGAAAGATGAACTTTAATTCTATAATTGGTAGAAAGAGAAGTTTTTCTTACGAAAACAAAGCATCAATGTCATTTATCGTAACGTAGAGAATGTGTTTATGGTTTCTAGTCAAGAAAATGCAAGATACTATTACATGAATCCATGTTTATCCCAATTGATAGATAAACTTTGATTCTAAAAAAAGGTGGGAAGTGAAGTTTTTTTTATGAAACCCAAGATCAGTTCATTTATCCCAATGAGGGGAATGAATTTGGGGTGCCTAATCATTAAAAAAGAGGACAATGTTATGTGAATCCGTGTTTATCCAAATTGGAAGGCAATCTTTAATTCAAAAAATGGTAGAAGGAGAAGTTTTTCTTATGAAACCAAAGCATTAATTCATTTACCCCAATGAGAAAAATGAATTTGTGGTGCCCAATCATTATAATAAGAAAGGAGATTATTATGTGAATTAGTGTTTATCCCAATTGAATGCTAAACTTTAATTCTAAAATTGGTAGAAAGAGAAGTTCTTCTTATTAAACAAAAGCATCAATATCATTTATTCCAATGAGGAGAATGTGTTTATGGTCCTAATCATGAAAACAAAGGAGATTGTTGTGTGGATCCGTGTTTATCTCAACTGATAGATGAATTTTGATTCTAAAAGGTGGTGGGAAGTAAAGTTTTTCTTATAAAACCAAAGTATCAATTCATTCATCCCAATAAAGAGAATGAATTTGTGGTGCCCAATCATTTAAAGAACAGAGATTATTACGTGAATCCGTGCTTATCCCATTGAAAAATGAACTTTAATTCTAAAAATTGTAGAAAGATAAGTTTTTCTTATGAAACCAAAGCATCAATATCATTTATCCCAAAGAGTAGAATGTGTTTATGGTTCCTAATCATGAAAACGGAGGAGATTATTACATCAGTCCATGTTTATCTCAATTGATGGACAAACTTTGATTCCAAGAAAAGGTGGGAAGTGAAGTTATCCTTACGAAACCAAAGCATCAATTGAATTATCCTAATGAGGAGAATAAATTTGGGGTGCCCAATCATTAAAAGAAAGGAGATTGTTTACCCAAATTGAAAGATAATCTTTAATTCTAAAATTGGTAGGAGGAGAAGTTTTTCTTATGAGACCAAAGCATCAATTCATTTATCCCAATAAGAATAATGTATTTGGGTTGCCCAATCATTAAAAGAACGAAGATTATTATGTGAATCCTTATTTATCAAAATTGAAGGACAATCTTTAATTCTAAAAATGGTAGGTAGAAAAGGTTTTCTTATGAAACCAAAGTATCAATCTATTTATCCCAATGAGGAGAATAAATTTGGGGTGTCCAATCATTAAAAGAAAGGAGATCATTATGCGAATCCGTGTTTATCCCAATTGAAAGATGAACTTTAATTCTATAATTGGTAGAAAGAGAAGTTTTCTTACGAAAACAAAGCATCAATGTCATTTATCCTAACATGGAGAATGTTTTTATGGTTCCTAGTCGAGAAAACGCAGGATACTATTACATGAATCCATGTTTATCCCAATTGATAGACAAACGTTGATTCTAGAAAAAGGTGGGAAGTGAAGTTTTTCTTATGAAACCCAAGCATCAGTTCATTTATCCCAATGAGGGGAATGAATTTGGGGTGCCCAATCATTAAAAAAGAGGACAATGTTATGTGAATCTGTGTTTATCCAAATTGAAAGACAATCTTTAACTGAAAAAATGGTAGAAGGAGAAGTTTTTCTTATGAAACCAAAGCATAAATTCATTTACCCCAATGAGGAAAATGAGTTTGTGGTGCCTAATCATTATAATAAAAAATGAGATTATTATGTGAATCAGTGTTTATCCCAATTGAATGCTAAACTTTAATTCTAAAATTGGCAGAAAGAGAAGTTCTTCTTATGAAACAAAAGCATCAATATCATTTATTCCAATGAGGAGAATGTGTTTATGATCCTAATCATGAAAACAAAGGAGATTATTATGTGGATCCGTGTTTATCTCAACTGATAGATGAATTTTGATTCTAAAAGGTGGTGGGAAGTAAAGCTTTTCTTATAAAACCAAAGCATCAATTCATTCATCCCAATAAAGTGAATGAATTTGTGGTGCCCAATCATTTAAAGAACAGAGATTATTTCGTGAATCTGTGCTTATCCCAATTGAAAGATGAACTTTAATTCTAAAAATTGTAGAAAGAGAAAATTTTCTTATGAAACCAAAGCATCAATATCATTTATCCCAACGAGGAGAATGTGTTTATGGCTCCTAATCATGAAAACAAAGGATATTATTACATGAATCCATAGTTATCCCAATTGATGGACCAGCTTTAATTCTAAAAAAAAGTGGGAAGTGAAGTTTTTCTTATGATACCAAAGCATCAATTGAATTATCCCAATGAGGAGAATGAATTTGGGGTGCCCAATCATTAAAAGAAAGGAGATTGTTTATCCAAATTGAAAGACAATCTTTAATTCTAAAAATGGTAAAAAGAGAAGTTTTTCTTTTGAGACCAAAGCATCAATTCATTTATCCCAATGAGGAGAAAGAATTTGGGTTACCCAATCATTAAAGGAACTGAGATTATTATGTGAATCCTTGTTTATCAAAATTGAAGGACAACCTTTAATTCTAAAAATGGTAGGTAGAAAAGTTTTTCTTATGAGACCAAAGCATCAATCCATTTATCCTAATAAGGAGAATGAATTTGGGGTGTCCAATCATTAAAAGAAAAGAGATTATTATGTGAATCAGTGTTTATCCCAATTGAAAGATGAACTTTAATTCTATAATTGGTAGAAAGAGAAGTTTTTCTTACGAAAACAAAGCATCAATGTCATTTATCCTAACGTAAAGAATGTGTTTATGGTTCCTAGTCAAGAAAACGCAAGATACTATTACATGAATCCATGTTTATCCCAATTGATAGACAAACTTTGATTTGAAAACAAGGTGGGAAGTGAAGTTTTTCTTATGAAACCCAAGCATTAGTTCATTTATCCCAATGAAGGGATTGAATTTGGGGTGCTAATCATTAAAAATGAGGACAATGTTATGTGAATCCGTGTTTATCCAAATTGAAAGACAATCTTTAATTCAAAAAATTATAGAAAAAGAAGTTTTTCTTATGAAACCAAAGCATCAATTCGTTTACCCCAATGAGAAAAATGAATTTGTGGTTGCTAATCATTTAAAGAACAGAGATTATTACATGAATCCGTGTTTATCCTAATTGAAAGACGAACTTTAATTCTAAAAATTGTAGAAAGAGAAGTTTTTCTTATGAAACCAAAGCATCAATATCATTTATCCCAATGAGGAGAATGTGTTTATGGTTCCTAATCATGAAAACGGAGGAGATTATTACATGAGTCCATGTTTATCTTAATTGATGGACGAACTTTGATTCCAAGAAACGGTGGGAAGTGAAGTTATCCTTATGAAACCAAAGCATCAATTTATTTATCCCAATAAGGAGAACGAATTTGGGGTGACCAGTTATTAAAAGAAATGAGATTATTATGTGAATCTGTGTTTATCCCAATGGAAATATGAACTTTAATTTTAAAAAATGGTAGAAAGAGAAGTTGTTCTTATGAAACCAAAGCATCACTTTATTTTTTCTAATGAGGAGAATGAATTTGTGGCGCACAATTATTAAAAGAAAGGATATTATTATTTGAATCCATGTTTATCCCGATTAAAAGATAAGCTTTAATTCTAAAAAAGGTAAAAAGAGAAGTTTTTCTTATGAAACCAAAGCATCAATATCATTTATCCCAATAAGGAGAATGTGTTTATGGTTCCAAATCGTGAAAACGAAAGAGATTATTAAATTAGCCCATGTTTATTTCAATTGATGGATGAGCTTTGATTCCAAAAAAAGGTGCGAAGGGAAGTTTTTCTCATGAAACCAAAGCATCCATTCATTTATCCCAATGAGGAAAATGAATTTATGGTGCCCAATCATTAAAAAAAATGAGATTATTATGTGTATCCTTGTTTCTCCAAATTGAAAGACAATCTTTAATTCTAAAAATGGTAGAAAGAGAAGTTTTTCTCATGAAACCGAAGCATCAATTTATTTATCGCAATAAGGAGAATGAATTTAAGGCACCCAATCATTAAAAGAAATGGGATTGTTATGCGGATCTGTGTTTATCCCAATTAAAAGATGAACTTTAATTCTATAATTGGTGGAAAAAGAAGTTTTTCCTATGAAAACAAAGCATCGATAACATTTATCCCAATGTGGAGAATGTGCTTATGGTTCCTAGTCAACAAAACACAAGATATTATTACATGAATCCATGTTTATCCTAATTGATAGACAAACTTTGATTCTAAAAAAAGGTGGGAAGTGAAGTTTTTCTTATAAAACCCAAGCATCAATTCATTTATCCCAATGAAGGGAATGAATTTGGGGCGCCCAATCATTAAAAGAAAGAAGAATGTTATATGAATCTGTATTTATCCTAATTGAAAGATGAACTTCAATTCAAAAAATTATAGAAAGAGAAGTTTTTCTTATGAAACCAAAGCATCAATATCATTGATCCCACTGAGGAGAATGTGTTTATGGTTCCTAGTCATGAAAATGAAGGAGATTATTACATGAGTCCATGTTTATCTCAATTGATGGATGAACTTTGATTCCAAAAAAAGGTAGGAAGTGAAGTGTTTCTTATGAAACCAAAGCATCAATTCATTTATCCTAATGAGGAGAATGAATTTGGGGTGACCAATCATTAAAAGAAAGGAGATTATTATGTAAATCTGTGTTTATCCCAATTGAAATATGAACTTTAATTTTAAAAAATGGTATAAAGAGAAGTTGTTTTTATGAAACCAAAGCATCACTTCATTTTTTCCAATGATGAAAATGAATTTGTGGTGCACAATCATTAAAAGAAAGATATTATTATGTGAATACGTGTTTATCCCGATTAAAAGATGAACTTTAACTCTAAAATTGGTAGAAAGAGAAGTTTTTGTTACGAAAAAAAGCATCAATATCATTTATCCTAATAAGTTGAATGTGTTTATTGGTTCATAACCATGAAAACAAAGGAGATTATTACGTGAATCTGTGTTTTTGCCAATCGATAGATGAGCTTTGATTCTAAAAAATGGTAAGAAATGAAGTTTTCTTATAAAACCAAAGCATCAATTCATTTATCCCAATAAGGAGAAAGAATTTGTGGCACCCAATCATTAAAAGAAAGGAGATTATTAGGTGAATCCATGTTTATCCCAATTGAAAGATGAACTTTAATTCTAAAAATGGTAGAAAGAGAAGTTTTCTTATGAAACCAAAGCATCAATATCTTTTATCCTAATGAGGAGAATGTGTTTATGGTTTCTAATCGTGAAAATGAAAAAGATTATTACTTGAGTCCATGTTTATCTCAATTGATGGACAAACTTTGATTCAAAAAAAAGGTGGGAAGTGAAGTTTTTCTCATGAAACCAAAGCATCCATTCATTTATCCCAATGAGAAAAATGAATTTGGGGTGCCCAATCATTAAAGAAATGAGATTATTATGTGAATCCATGTTTCTCCAAATTGAAAGACAATCTTTAATTCTAAAAATGGTAGAAAGAGAAGTTTTTCTCATGAAACCAAAGCATCAATTCATTTATCCCAATGAGGAGGATGAATTTGGGGTGCCTAATCATTAAAAGAAAAGGGATTATTATATGAATCCGTGTTATCCCAATTAAAAGATGAACTTTAATTTTAGAAAATGGTAGAAAGAGAATTTGTTTTATGAAACCAAAGCATCAATTCATTTATCCTAATGGGGAGAATAAATTTGCGGTGCCCAATCCATAAAGGAAAAGAGATTATTATGTGAACTCGTGTTTACCTTGATTGAAAGATTAACTTTAATTCCAAAATTGGTAGAAAGAGAAGTGTTTCTTAAGAAATCAAAGCATAAATATTATTTATCCCAATGAGGAGAATGTGTTTATGGCTCCTAATCATGAAAATAAAGGAGATTATTATGTGAATACGTGTTTATCGTAAATGATAGATGAACTTTAATTCTAAAAAGCAGGGGGAAGTGAAGTTTTTCGTATGAAACCAAAGCATTGATTCATCTATCCTAATGAGGGGAATGAATTTGTGGTGCCCAATCATTAAAAAAAAAGAGATTATTATGTGAATCTGTGTTTATCCCAATTGAATGACGAGCCTTAATTCTAAAAAAAGTAGAAAGAGAAGTTTTCCTTATGAAACCAAAGCATCAATATTATTTATCCCAATGAAGAAAATGTGTTTATGGTTCCTACTCAAGAAAATAAAGGATATTATTACATGAATCCATGGTGATCCTAATTGACGGGTGAGCTTTGATTCTAAAAAAAGATGGGAAGTGAAGTTTTTCGTATGAAACCAAAGCATCAATTCAGTTTCCTAATGAGGAGAATGAATTTGGGGTGTCCCCCATTAAAAGAAAGGAGGTTATTAGGTGAATCCGTGTTTATCCTAACTGAAAGATGAACTTTAATTCTATAATTGGTGGAAAGAGAAGTTTTTCTTATGAAAACAAAGCATCAATATCATTTATCCCAACGTGAAGAATGTGTTTATGGTTCCTAGTCAAGAAAACATAAGATATTATTACATGAATCCATGTTTATCCCAATTGATAGACAAACTTTGATTCTAAAAAAAGGTGGGAAGTGAAGTTTTTCTTATAAAACCTAAGCATCAATTCATTTATCCTAATGAGGGGAATGGATTTGGGGAGCCTAACCATTAAAAGAGAGGAGAATGTTATGTGAATTCATGTTTATCCAAATGGAAAGACAACCTTTCATTCCAAAAATGGCCGAAAGAGAAGTTTTTCTTATGAAACGAAAGCATCAATTCATTTAACCTAATGAGGAGAATGAATTTGTGGTGTCTAATCATTATAATAAGAAAGAAGATTATTTTGTGAATCTGTGTTTATCCCAATTGATGGATGAGCTTTGGTTCTAAAAAAAGGTGGGATGTGAAGTTTCTTATGATACCAAAAGCATCAATTGATTTATCCCAATGAGGAGAACGAATTTGGGGTGCCCAATTATTAAAAGAACAAAGATTGTTTATCCAAATCGAAACATAACCTTTAATTCTAAAAAAGGTAGAAAGAGAAGTTTTTTTTATGAAACCAAAGCATCAATTCATTTATCCCAATGAGGAAAATGTATTTGGGTTGCCCAATCATTAAAAGAACTGAAATTATTATGCGAATCCATGTTTATCAAATTTGAAAGACAATCTTTAATTCTAAAAATGGTAGGAAGAGAAGTTTTTCTTATGAAACGAAAGCATCAATTCATTTATCCTAATAAAGAGAATGAATTTGGGGTGTCCAATCATTAAAAGAAAGGAGATTATTATGTGAATCCATATTTATCCCAATTGAAAGATGAACTTTAATTCTATAGTTGGTGGAAAAAAAGTTTTTCTTATGAAAACAAAGCATCAATATCATTTATCCCAACGTGAAAATTTCTTTATGGTTCCTAGTCAAGAAAACATAAGATATTATTACATGAATCCATGTTTATCCCAATTGATAGACAAACTTTGATTCTAAAGAAAGGTGGGAAGTGAAGTTGTTCTAATGAAACCCAAGCATCAGTTCATTTATCCCAATGAGGGGAATGAATTTGGGGTGCCCAATCATTAAAAGAGAGGAGAATGTTATTTGAATCGATGTTTATCCAAATTGAAAGACAATATTTAATTCCAAAAAAGGTAGAAAGAGAAGATTTTCTTAATCCAATGCATCAATTCATTTACCCCAATGAGAAAAATGAATTTGTGGTACCCAATCATTATAACAAGAAAGGAGATTATTATGTGAATCAGTGTTTATCCAAATTGCAAGTTAAACTTTAATTCTAAAATTGGCAGAAAGAGAAGTTCTTCTTATGAAACCAAAGCATCAATATCATTTATTCCAATGAAGAGAATGTGTTTATGGTTTTAATGATGAAAACAAGGGAGATTATTACGTGGATCCGTGTTTATCCTAACTGATAGATGAACTTTGATTCTAAAAAGTGGTGGGAAGCAAAGTTTTTCTTATGAAACCAAAGCATCAATTCATTTATCCCAATAAAGAGAATGAATTTGTGGTGCCCAATCATTTAAAGAAAGGAGATTATTACGTGAATATGTGTTTATCCCAATTGAAAGACGAACTTTAATTCTAAAAATGGTAGAAAGAAAAGTTTTTCTTATGAAACCAAAGCATCAATATCATTTATCCCACTAAAGAGAATGTGTTTATGGTTCCTAATCATGAAAATGAAGGAGATTATTACATGAGTCCATGTTTATCTCAATTGATGGAGGAACTTTGATTCCAAAAAAAGGTGGGAAGTGAAGTTTTTCTTATGAAACCAATGCATCAATTCATTTATCCCAATGAGGAGAAAGAATTTAGGGTGAGTAATCATTTAAGGAAAGGAGATTATTATGTGAATCTGTGTTTATCCCAATTAAAATATGAAATTTAATTTTAAAAAATGGTAGAAAGAAAAGTTGTTCTTATGAAGCCAAAGTATCACTTCATTTTTTCCAATGAAGAGAACGAATTTGTGGTGCACAATCATTAAAAGAATGGATATTATTATGTGAATCTGTGTTTATCCCGACTAACAGATGGACTTTAACTTTAATTAGTAGAAGAAGAAGTTTTTCTTAAAAAAAAGCATCAATATCATTTATCCTAATGAATTGAATGTGTTTATTGGTTCCTAACCAGAAAAACAAAAGAGATTATTACGTGAATCTGCATTTTTCCCAATTGATAGATTAACTTTGATTGTAAAAAATGGTGGGAAGTGAAGTTTTGTTATGAAACCAAAGCATAAATTCATTTATCCTAATAAGGAGAAAGAATTTTTGGTGCCCAATCATTAAAAGTAAGGAGATTATTACGTGAATCTATGTTTATCGCAATTAAAAGATGAACTTTAATTCTAAAAATGGTAGAAAGAGAAGTTTTTGTTATGAAACTAAAGCATCAATATCATTTATCCCAATGTGGAGAATGTGTTTATGGTTCATAATCATGAAAATGAAGGAGATTATTACATTAGTCCATGTTTATCTTAATTGATGGATGAACTTTGATTCCAAAAAAAAAATGGGAAAAGAAATTTTTCTCATGAAACCAAATCATCCATTCATTTATCCCAATGAGGAAAATGAATTTGGGGGTGCCCAACTATTAAAAGAAATGAGATTATTATGTGAATCCATGTTTCTCCAAATTAAAAGACAATCTTTAATTCTAAAAATAGTTGAAGGAGAAATTTTTCTCATGAAACCAAAGCATCAATTCATTTATCCTAATGAGAAGAATGAATTTGGGGCACCCAATCATTAAAAGAAAGGGGATTATTATGTGAATCCGTGTTTATCCTAATTAAAAGATGATCTTTAATTTTAAAAAATGGTAGACAGGGAATTTGTTCTTATGAAACCAAAGCATCAATTCATTTATCCCAGTGAGGATATTGAATTTGAGGTGCCCAATATAAAAAAGAAAGGTGATTATTACTTGAATTTGGGTTTACCCCGATTGAAAGATTAACTTTAATTCTAAAATTTATAGAAAGAGAAGTGCTTATTAAGAAACCAAAGCATAAATATCATTTATCCCAACAAGGAGAATGTGTTTACAGTTCCTTATCATTAAAATAAAGGAGATTATTACGTGAATACATGTTTATCACAACTGATAGATGAACTTTGATTCTAAAAAGCAGTCGAAAGTGAAGTTTTTCATATGAAACGAAAGCATTAATTCATTTATCCCAAAGAGGGCAACGAATTTTTGGTGCCCAATCTTTAAAAGAAAAGAGATTATTAATTGAATCCGTGTTTATCCCCATTGGAAGATGAACTTTAATTCTAAAAGTGGTAGAAAGAGAAGTTTTTCCTACGAAACCAAAGCATCAACATCTTTTATCCCAATAAGGAGAATGTGTTGATGGTTCCATGGTTACTCAAGAAAACAAAGGATATTATTACATGAATCCATGGTTATCCCAATTGATGGATGAGCTTTGATCCTAAAAAAAAGTGGGAATTAAAGTTTTTCTTATGAAACCAAAGTATCAATTCATTTATCCCAATAAGGAAAATAAATTTTGGGTGCGCAATAATTAAAAAAAGGAGATTGTTTATCCAAATTGAAAAACAATCTTTAATTCCAAAAAAGGTAGAAAAATAAGTTTTTCTTATGATACCAAAGCATCAATTCATTTATCCCAATGAGGAGAATGAATTTGGGTTGCCCAATCATCAAAAGAACTGATATTATTATGTGAATCTGTGTTTATCGAAATTGAAAGAGAATCTTTAATTCTAAAACTGGTAGGACGAGAAGTTTTTCTTATGAAACCAAAGCATTAATTCATTTATCCCAATAAGGAGAATGAATTTAGGGTGTCCAATCATTAAAAGAAAGGAGATTATCATGTGAATCCGTGTTTATCCCAATTGGAAAATGAACATTAATTCTATAATTGGTGGAAAGAGAAGTTTTTCTTATGAAAACAAAGTATCAATATCATTTATCCCAACGTGGAGAATGTGTTTATGGTTCCTAGTCAAGAAAACATAAGATATTTTTACATGAATCCATGTTTATCCCAATTGATAGACAAACTTTGATTCTAAAAAAAGGTGGGAAGTGAAGTTTTTCTTATGAAACCCAAGCATCATTTCATTTATCCCAATGAGGGGAATGAATTTGGGGAGCCTAATTATTAAAAGAGAGGAGAATGTTATGTGAATTCATGTTTATCCAAATTGAAAGACAATCTTTAATTCCAAAAAAGGTAGAAAGAGAAGTTTTTCTTATGAAACCAAACATCAATTCATTTACCCTAATAAGGAGAATGAATTTACGGTGCCCAATCATTATAATAAAAAAAGATATTATTATGTGAATCTGTGTTTATCCCAATTGATGGACGAGCTTTGATTCTAAAAAAAGGTGGGATGTGAAGTTTTTCCTATGACACCAAAGCATCAATTGATTTATCCTAATGAGGAGAATGAATTTGGGGTGCCAATCATTAAAAAAACAGAGATTGTTTATCCAAATTGAAAGACAATCTTTAATTCTAAAAATGGTAGAAAAAGAAGTTTTTCTTATGAAACCAAAGCATTAATTTATTTATCCCAATGAGGAGAATGTATTTAGGTTGCCCAATCATTAAAAATATTGAAATTATTATGTGAAACCATGTTTATCAAAATTGGAAGACAATCTTTAATTCTAAAAATGGTAGGAAGAGAAGTTTTTCTTATGAAATGAAAGCATCAATTCATTTATCCCAATAAGGAGAATGAATTTAGGGTGTCCAATCATTAAAAGAAAAGAGATTATTATGTGAATCCAGGTTTATCTCAATTGAAAGATGAACTTTAATTCTATAATTGATGGAAATAAAAGTTTTTCTTATAAAAACAAAGCATCAATATCATTCATCCCAACATGGAGAATATGTTTATGGTTCCTAGTCAAGAAAACACAAGATATTATTAGATGAATCCATGTGTACCCAATTGATAGACAAACTTTGATTCTAGAAAAAGGTGCAAAGTGAAGTTTTTTTTATGAAACCCAAGCATCAATTCATTTATCCCAATGAGGGGAATGAATATGGGGTACCCATCATTAAAAAAGGGGAGAATGTTATGTGAATCCCTGTTCATCCAACTTGAAAAACAATCTTTAATTCGAAAAATGGTAGAAAGAGAAGTTTTTCTTATGAAACCAAAGCATCAATTCATTTACCCCAATGAGGGGAATGAATTGTGGTGCCCAATCATTATAATAAGAAATGAGATTATTATGTGAATCTATGTTTATCCCAATTGAAAGTTAAACCTTAATTCTAAAATTGGCAAAAAGAAAAGTTCTTTTTATGAACCAAAGCATCAATATCATTTATACCATTGGGGAGAATGTGTTTATGGTTCCTAATCATGAAAACAAGGGAGATTATTATGTGAATTCGTGTTTATCCCAATTGATAAACGAACTTTGATCCTAAAAAGTAGTGGGAAGTAAAGCTTTTCTTATTAAACCAAAGCATTAATTCATTTATCCCAATAAAGAGAATGAATTTGTGGTGCCCAATCATTTAAAGAAAGGAGATTATTACGTGAATCCATATTTATCCTAATTGAAAGATGAACTTTAATTCTAAAAATGATAGAAAGGGAAGTTTTTCTTATGAAACCAAAGCATGAATATCATTCATCCCAATGAGGAGAATGTGTTTATGGTTCCTAATCATGAAAACGAAGGAGATTATTACATGAGTCCATGTTTATCTTAATTGATGGATGAACTTTGATTCCAAGAAAAGATGGGAAGTGAAGTTTTTCTTATGAAACCAAAGCATCAATTCATTTATCCCAATGAGGAGAATGAATTTGAGGTGACCAAACATTAAAGGAAAAGAGATTATTATGTGAATCTGTGTCTAGTTCAATTGAAATATGAACTTTAATTTAAAAAAATGGTAGAAGGAGAAGTTATTCTTATGAAACCAAAGCATCACTTCATTTTTTCCAGTGAAGAGAATGAATTTATGGTACGCAATCATTAAAAGAAAGGAGATTATTATGTGAATCCGTGTTTATCCTGATTAAAAAATGAATTTAACTCTAAAATTGGTAGAAAGATAAGTTTTTCTTACAAAAAAAAGCATCAATATCATTTATCCTAATAAGTTGAATGTGTTTATTGGTTCCTAACCATGAAAACAAAAGAGATGATTACATGAATCTATGTTTTTCCCAATTGATAGATGAACTTTGATTCTAAAAAATGGTGGGAAGTAAAGTTTTCCTATGAAACCAAGGCATCAATTCATTTATCCCAATAAGGAGAATGAATTTGTGGCACCCAATCATTAAAAGAAAGGAGATTATTATGTGAATCCGTGTTTATCCCGATTGAAAGATGAACTTTAATTCCAAAATCGGTAGAAAGAGAAGTTTTTCTTGTGAAACCAAATCATCAATATCATTTATCCCAATGATGAGAATGTGTTTATGGTTCCTAATCATGAGAACAAAGGAGATTTTTATGTTAATTTATGTTTATCTCAGTTGATAGATAAACTTTGATTCTAAAAAAAGGTGGGAAGTGAAGTTTTTCTTATGAAACTAAAGTGCTAATTCATTTATCCCAATAAGGAGAAAGAATTTGTGGTGCCCACTCATTAAAAGGAAGGAGATTATTATATGAATCTGCGTTTATCTTAATTGAAAGATGAACTTTAATTTTAAAAATTGATAGAAAGAGAAGCTATTCTTATGAAACCAAAGCTTTAATTCTTTTATCGCAATGAGGAGAATGAATTTGGGTGACTATTCATTAAAAGAAAGGAGATTATTATGTGAATTTGTGTTTATTCCAATTAAAATATGAACTTTGATTTAAAAAAATGGTAGAAAGACAAGTTGTTCTTATGAAACCAAAGCATCACATTATTTTTTCCATCGATCAGAATTAATTTATGGTGCTCAATCATTAAAAGAAAGGAGATTATTATGTGAATCCATATTAATCTCGATTAAAAGATAAACTTTAACTCTAAAATTGGTAGAAAGAGAAGTTCTTCCGATGAAAAAAAGCACCAATATCATTTATCCTAATGAGTTGAATGTGTTTATTGGTTCTTAACCATGAAAACAAAGGAGGTTATTAGGTGAATCCATATTTTTCCCAATTGATAAATGAACTTTAATTCTAAAAAGTGGTGGGAAGTAAAGTTTTTCTTATGAAATCGAAGCATCAATTCATTTATCCCAATAAGGAGAATGAATTTATGTGTGCCCAATCATTAAAAAAAAAGAGATTATTACGTGAATCCATGTTTATCCCAATTGAAAGATGGACTTTAATTCTAAAAATGGTAAAAAGAGAAGTTTTTTTTATGAAACCAAAGCATCAATATCATTTACCCCAATGAGGAGAATGTGTTTATGGTTCCTAATCATGAAAACAAAGGAGATTATTACTTGAGTCTATGTTTATCTCAATTGATGGATGAACTTTGATTCCAAAAAAGGTAGGAAGCAAAGTTTTTCTTACAAAACCAAAGCATCAATTCATTTATCCCAATGAGGAGAATGAACTTGGGGTGCCTAATCATTAAAAGAAATCGGATTATTATGTGAATCCATGCTTCTCCAAATTGGAAGACAATCTTTAATTCTAAAAATGGCAGAAAGATAAGTTTTTCCCATTAAACCAAAGCATCAATTCATTTATCCCAATAAGGAGAATGAATTTGGGGTGCCCAATCATTAAAAGAAAGAGGATTATTATGTGAATCCGTGTTTATCCTAATTAAAAGATGAACTTTAATTTTAAAAATGGTAGAAAAAGAATTTGTTCTTATGAAACCAAATCATCAATTCATTTATCCCAATGAGGAGAATGAATTTGTGGTGCCCAATCTATAAAAGAAAGGAGATTATTATATGAATTTGTGTTTACCTCGATTGAGAGATTAACTTTAATTCTAAAATTGGTAGAAAGAGAAGTGCTTCTTAAGAAACCAGAGCATAAATATCATTTATCCTAATGAGGAAAATGTGTTTATGGTTCCTTTCTTGAAAATAAAGGAGATTGTTACGTGAATACGTGTTTATTGCAACTGATAGATGAACTTTGATTCTAAAAAGCAGTGGGAAGTAAAGTTTTTCCTATGAAACCAAAGCATTAATTCATTTATCCCAAAGAGAGGAATGAATTTGTGGTGCCCAATCATTAAAAGAAAGGAGATTATTATGTGAATATGTATTTATCCCAATTGAAATATGAACTTTAATTCTAAAAATGGTAGAAAGTAAAGTTTTTCTTAGGAAACCAAAGCATCAATATCGTTTATCCCAATGAGGAAAATGTGTTGATGGTTCCATGGTTACTTAAGAAAACAAAGGATATTATTACATGAATCCATGGTTACCCCAATTGATGGATGAGCTTTGATTCTAAAAAATGGTGGGAAGTGAAGTTTCTCTTATGATACCAAGCATCAATTCATTTATCCCAATGAGGAAAATGAATTTGGGGTGCGCAATCATTAAAGGAAAGGAGATTGTTTTTCCAAATTGAAAGACAATCCTTAATTCTAAAAATGGTAGAAAGAGAAGTTTTTCTTATGAAACAAAAGCATTAAGTCATTTATCCTGATGAGGAGAATGAATTTGGGTTACCCAATCATTAAAAAAACTAAGATTATTCTGGGAATCCGTGTTTAACGAAATTGAATGACCATTTTTAATTTTAAAAATGGTAGCAAGAGAAGTTTTTCTTATGAAACCAAAACATCAATTCATTTATCCCCATAAGGAGAATGAATTTGGGGTGACCAATCATTAAAAGAAAGGAGATTATTATGTGAATCTGTATTTATCCCAATTGAAATATGAACTTTAATTTTAAAAAATCGTAGAAAGAGAAGTTCTTATGAAACCAAAGCATCACTTTATTTTTTCCATTGAGGAAAATGAATTTGTGGTGCCCAATCATTAAAAGAAAGGAGATTATTATGTGAATCCGTGTTTATCTCGATTAAAAGATGAACTCTAAAATTGGTAGGGAGAGAAGTTCTTCCGATGAAAAAAAGCATCAATATCATTTATCCTAATGAGTTGAATGTGTTTATTGGTTCATAACCATGAAAACAAAGGAGATTATTTGGTGAATCCGTGTTTTTCCTAATTGATAAACGATCTTTGATTTTAAAAAGTGGTGGGAAGTAAAGTTTTTCGTATAAAACCAAAGCATCAATTCATTTATCTCAATAAGAAGAATGAATTGATGGTGCCCAATCATTAAAAGAAAGGAGATTATTATGTGAATCTATGTTCATCCCAATTGAAAGATGAACTTTAATTCTAAAAATGGCAGAAAGAGAAGTTTTTCTTATGAAATCAAAGCATCAATATCATTTACCCTAATAAGGAGAGTGTGTTTATGGTTCCTAATCAAGAAAACAAAAGAGATTATTACTTGAGTCCATGTTTATCTCAATTGATGGTGAACTATGATTCCAGAAAAAGGTGGGAAGCGAAGTTTTTCTTACAAAACCAAAGAATCAATTCATTTATCTTGATAAGGAGAATGAACTTGGGGTGCCCAATCATTAAAAGAAATAGGATTATTGTTCGGATATTGCCTTAAAGCATACGATGTAACAAACATTATTTATTTTGAATAAATAATTTGATTGATATTAAGTGCATGCATTAAATGAATACTTTATGAATATCACAAAAATTCCATAATTATCTACGTAACCTTAAATATGTATATAAGTGTTATATAAAGGAGGATATTATTCAAGGATGATAATTTAAAATAGTCCGTGAAAATTAGTCAATTTAATAATTAACTTAACAATTA
>JAQSVH010198887.1:0-16453 GCA_029448705.1 Adansonia digitata
ATCGCGCGTAACCAACTCCCGAACCCAAACGATGAATCTTTGCATTACGTAGACCACGGGATCGATGTTTTGAGTTTCGTAACTCAGAACACAGGTTTCAATAGGCATCCGATCATGCCTAGCCCAAACTGATCGGTGGCAACTCCAAGCGTTGGCCATTTTTTTGATGGTCATACGAGACCAATAAGATGAGTGATTCGTCTTATGGTCCCCTTCACTATGTCATAAGTCGAGAATCTGCACTTTCTCGTTCTCATCACAACGTCGAAGAATAGTCTTAATCAAGAAGACATTTCCAAGTTAGGAAAATATTTTAAGTCACGCGCACTCTCAGATCTGCGAGGATCCATCTCGGGGTACGTTACGACAATCTTCTTTTACTTTATCCAAATAAAATCATTTTTTACGATTTATACTCAAATAAAATATTTATGTTGATGGAAAGTTAGCAAATATATTTTATGTGTTTTTTATAGTAAAAAATTTTACATTAGCTTTCTTTTATACTTGAGTGTTATTCATAAATCTTATTAGACTCTTACGGACAAGTTAAATTTTTGAAATAGGATTTAAATTTATTTAACTTTAAATGGTTAATTGACAGTTTTTATGCACATTTATATAATTAATAATGTTATTTTAAAGTGAAAAAATTTACTAAATAACTAACTTTATTCAGTCAATATCATCACGTGAAAACATCAATTGTCACGAGTGCGAAGGATGCCGAACTACTGTCACTAAATTCACTTTTACCCCTTCGCTTTACAAATGAGATCCCATCATCACTAACGCGAATCATTTGCGATGAGATTAATTCTCAAAATTAAGCATTTTCAACGTTAATTTATAAAGAAAATAAATCGCCATGTGCCTCTACCCGATCGTTCAAATGATGCACATGAATTAAAAGTGTACCTTTAGGATATCCTTTGATTGGAATTTAGATTAGGCATAATGAGCTGAGCATAGGGGGAAAGCCATCGGATGAATAGCTCATCTAATTGGTCTTGGATGGTCACCACAAAGTGGCTGAAGATTTACAGTCGTCAGCGATTATTTAGGCAAAATATGATCGGATGCTTATTGAAATCGATATTCCAAGTTATGAAACTTGAAACATCGATTCCATAGACTATATGGTCTAAAGATTCATCAGTTGGATTCAAGAGTTGGTTACATGCAGGAAAGTACTAAGATCCCCATGATGCTCAAAATCAGTACTTTCTTGCTATGTTTTAACTTGGTTTCTATTTCTTCGATTTTAACTTATCATTATTTCAATATAATCCCTTTTTAATACATGACTTATGTATAAATAACAAATCCAAGTTTTAAGGAAGATGTTAATCCTATATGCATCCCAAAAAAATGGGAAACATAAAGATTTTTTAACGAAATGATCTCTAGATTTAATTTTGAAAATTGGATATTTCGTGTTAAGCACCGGAGAGATACCAAAACATTGTCTAATAATTTTCAAAAATAACTTGAAAATATGAATGCAAAATTGACACCACAGACGAAAAAGCATTAGTAAGACAAAAAATATATAATGAATATTGCATAAACACGCAAAAGGCATAGAAAAAGATGAATGGTTGAATGTATCTCCTAATTATCTTCAATTATTAAGGAATAACTAGAATGACAATTTTAAGATGCATTTGGACTTGATGGTCACTTAAGATGTAAGGAAAAAAAGAGATTTTGATTAAAAGGCCCAGGGATTTTTGAAAGAGAGAAAATTTGGATTTTGAGTGAAGCTTAAAAAACAAGGTTGGAGTATCCCCTCAAAAAATGGGTTCAAGTATACCCCAAAGATGAGAACTTTAGCAATTTTTGGAAAATGGAGTGTTTTTTGTGAAAATATGGATTTTAACTTAAAATCGGTGATTAGAAACAACTGACAAGATCAAATATTTTTTCTTAGGGGCTTTGATTCAAGCCTAATAGGACTCGTGTTATGTTTGTGACTCCTTAAGGAGAGTTACTCATATTTGCTTTGAGGCATTCGAATACCTGACAAAGGTGGTTCAGACAAATTCAATTAATTTTCTTGAGGTAGAAAAATAGGGGATAGCATCGTACTATCCACCTTCCCAAATTTATTCTGAGTCTATCCAAAGGTTTCAGGGGCAAATAAGGTACTATTGGAAGGCTAACTCGACAAGGATTAACATAAAAAAATCCCAAAAATCCTAAAAAATTGCTTTCTAGGTGAAATTAATTTTTGAAGTTGAATTTGATTCGGCACTAGCAGCATGTGCAGTAAAAAAGGTATAATGAACTTTGAAAAATTATTAGTTTGGATTGTTAGATCGCAAATAATACTTTTTCAAAAAGAAATTTTCATGTAGTTTCGGGAAAAAATTTTGAAAAGCAAAAAAAATCATCTGATGAGCTAAAAATGGCTAAACTATAATTTTTAAACCGTTTATTCTAGGGGTTCTAGATAGCAAAAGTTCAAAAAATCGTAACCCCCTTATTTGGGGATGTTCGGGGGCAAATGAGGTACATTAGAAAGGTAATTTGATGGCCTTTAAGGAAAAAAATTAGAAAAATGAAGAAAAATGATCGAGGGTTCAACAATGATGCTTCAAGTCATGGCTATGATGTTGCTAAGGCAAAACAAAGGAGTTTTTTTATTTTTCAAGTTCCCTAAAACTATGCTCGGATTACGAACATCCGAATGTCCATGACCAAGAGGGTCAATGACAATGGCTTCACAAGCTCGTTCACACAATCCTAGAGTAGTTTGAGATGATAAAACGGCTTATTAACCAAGTTACTAGCAAAAGGTTATTAGACCTCAAAATCAAGGGACAAACACTTTAAGACAAGTATAAAAAAGATATTTTATTTCGAAAATCAGAATATCTAGCCTTATTTAACCATGAATTGAAACACAAAAAGCTTGTTTTATCCCTAAGATTGGAGGACCAATTAGTGAAAACATTAAATCCATATTCATCTCTATTTATTGAAAGTAACATGGACTTAACTTAGGGGGTTTTTTGAAAAGATAGATTTTTGCAAAAATCATAGAGAAATTTCAACAAACACATGATAAACTAAACAAAGTGAAATCATTAAACATGAATGAACATTTAAAATAGACCATAAATCAACATTTAATCAATTCAAACAAGCTAGAAATGCAACCAAATGCATGGTCAAGCTCAAAACGTACTAGGTTGGACATTTAAACATAAAATGATCATGTGAAAATGAATGAAGCATAGAAAAAGTGCATGGATAAGGGTTGTTATGATGGCAAACTGAAACATGGCATTTTTAGCCATCCAAGTAACACTAATACATCAAGAAAGTAAAAAAAAAAAATCGTAGAACTACCACAACCAAGGCCACAATAATGCATGAGGGTCCTAGTAAGGTCATGCAACATAAATAGATTGCTAAGATGATGCAAATGATGAAAAACAAAAAATAAATGGAGAAGGGATAGAAAATATACCAAGAAGACTTAAACCTTAGCCTTACCTTTGAGCAAAAAATAAATTTAGCTTTGAGGTCATTTTCTTCCCTTTCTTTGCTATTTCTTAGCAAGAATGAAATGAAAAAAAAATGAGCTTTTTGCTTATGGTATTAATGGAAGGGAGTTTGGAGAGTGAAAATGGAGGAAATGGGAGATTTTCTGAGGATTTTAGGAAAAGTGAAGGGAAAATTTTGGAAATAGTGTTTTTGATAGGGAGAGAATGTTTCTTAAGGTTGAGGTAATATATGTTTTTATCCTTTTGCTAAGCATGAAAATTAGATTATATAAGACCATATTTCAGCCACCAAAATGACCTAGCAAAAAAGACATTCGGGACATTTGTGGTGTACAACATAGTGAGTTATTGTACCAAGGTGCAAGCTTTCAACATTTAATTGGTTAATCCTGATTCATGTAGACAAAGAAAGCCATGTATGAGCTTATCAAATGAGTAATATCACCTTTGCCCTTCATTAAACCAGTTTTTCTCATGAAATATCCTCATGCTAAGCATGATGGACTTGTCCAAAATATGTCAATCTAATGTTTAAATTCCAAAAATGAAATTCACATGATTCACATGAAATTATGTCTAATGTTGGATTATTTTTAAGGCCAAAGTTATGACCAAATTTGAGTTTTAATGCAAGAGAACAAAAGGTGGAAAGTGTCTCGAATTAAGCAAAAACTGCCTTATGTATTGATATAATATGTTTTGTATCGATACATCTGGATAAAAAAACCCATAATGTATCAATACATTGAACATAGTATCGATAGAAAGTATATTGTATCAATACCATCACTCTTCTATGGATACCTGTTGACCAAAAATCGCAATTTTAGCCATGACATAAACCTGTATCGATACCATAGCTCATGTATCGATACATCACCTTAAGTATTGATACCTTACCCTTCTGAATTGATACAAATAGCAAAATTTAGAAAACTTGATGATGTGTGGGTCCTGTATTAACATATAAGTGCTGCGTATCGATACCTTTATGTGAAAATGTGGATTTTCATACTTTTGACTCTTCAAACACCTCACCTTAGCTTGGAATAATAGGAAATTGATCTGTGCTCCTCCAAATGCCCGTCTCAGTTTATGACCTCTGATGCCTTAGATGTTGGCCTGGACAAAATGAGACATCCACAAATAATAATCAATATCTATTTATAATCTATAACTTAATACAAAAGTTATCCCATGGCTAATAATAGTGTTTAATGTGAAATCAAGACGCATGGGTTAGGAGACAAGTAAACCTAGGTAGATGTAGTAACATAATTTTGTCTGGCTCTTGCCCGAGTCTAAGTTTGATGTCAAGTTTCGATTAATTCGAGGTTATATTAGGCTTAACGTTGTTAACCCAATTATTTTTAAGCTTGCTAGACCTTATAATTTTATTTTTTTTATTTTTATTTTTAAAGTAATTTTAAAGTCAAAATCCGTACCCGAATTCTTACGGCCAAGACTATCACATGTCTTATCCCAAGCCCAATTCCACCAAAGCCTAGCAGTGGCCTTCCAATAGCAGGCATGCATTTCTTGGCCTGACCCCAATAGGCCACCAACAACTTGGTCTGTCGCCCCTAGCCTGGCCACCGCCACCATACCCACTGCCTATACACTACCTACTTGTCCTGACACCCTCAACCACGCGGCCTGCCAAGTCAAAGATGGCTGCCGCCAGCCACTGTGGTCCTCTTCCGCCCTGGAATCACGCTGCTAAAGTATTATCAAATCTCAAATTTGGTTGAGATTTGGCTCAAAGGGCCCCTACAAAAACCTTTCCAATAACAGCACAAAAAAGGCCTGGATGACAAGGACGGACTTCAAAAAAAAACCCACAACAGCAACAATAGCAAAAATAAAGGGCAAAAAAGGGGAACAAATAGATTCATGTAGCATAGGCTCATAGGGATCAGGTTTTCAGTTCACAAATCCCAACGATGAATGGTTAAGGGGTGAGGTAAGGAGGCTTTGGTCCAAATTTCAACCCAACCAGACGATCAGATATAGAGATCAGAGAAGCATTTGGTCGAAAGTTCAAGCCTAAGTCTACAGGAGTCAGGTTTGATTCAAGCAAAATAAAGGCATATTTACATAAAGGAAGCCAAGGAGAGCCTGTAGGTGAGTTTTGGTGGTGATCGACCGTCAACGACCAGCAACAAACAATGGAGCACTCTGACGATAATGGTGAACCGAAGCTGAAATTTGGTTAGGTGGTCAAATCCTAGGGATTTTTTAGAGAAAAGGGGACGTTTCGGTGAACAGCAAAAGGGTGGAAGAGAAAGTATTTTAAAAGAAGAGATTTAAGGTTTAAATAGGTGCCACTTTGTCTAGGGAAAGGTCCGCCCCTGAACCCATATTCGACTCGAGATCCATCCACCTGGACGAGCCTTGGGGATGACGGGGAAAAAGGAAAACGAAAGAAAAAAGGAAAGAGCGGAAAGAAAAAAGAAAAAGCAAAAATAAACGTATTGTTATATCTCAATTTATCTAATACTTAATATTATCTGTTTGATTTAATTTAAAGAAAAAAAATTACGTTGGTTTTGGATTTTAATTTATTAAATATTTTATATTATTTTGTATTAATAATTTACTTTTGAGAAAAATTTGTGTGTTTATATTTTTTTGAGTGTTTAAAGTATTATAAATTTATTAAAAATTTATATTTTGATAATTTAATTTATATAGATTTTAATAAATTCATTTAGTTACGTTGTATTTATATTATTTTTATATTATATTATATTTTAATTAATTTTTTATTATATTTATTTTATATTTTATATAATTTTTATCATAATAACTTAATTTTAACTTTAAATTTAGCTACTAAAAAATTTAAAATTTTGCATAGTCATATGTTAAAATATCAAATCCACAACTTTAAACTAATTTTCCGCAATTTTAAACTAATTTTTCAAAGTGTCGTGAGATAATCTATATATATATATATATATATATAATATTTTGAGCTCCCTATTAGAATAAATAGGGTCAAACTTATCTTTCTCTTGATCTCTATCTCCCTATTAGAAGAATAAACGCTGCCTAATCTTTGAAATTTTTTTCATTGACGTTTTGTAACTATTATTATTGTATTTATTTTCATACATTTCCTCATAAATATAAGCCTAATCTTTGAAATTTTTTTATTAATGTTTTAAAGTTTTATTCATGCATTTATTCTTATACATTTCCCCTAAATTTAAGCTTGGAAATTAAAAGGAATAAACAAGCCTAATGGCCAAAAAATTTGAACTAATGTTCTTAATTGCAAGGTATAATTAACAAGTTAATTTCAGTTTTCCCTTGTTTCACGCTCTTAATTTCTTATTTTCTCTATCTTTGATTTTCAATAGTTTAATTTTAATTATGCTTATCAAATAATTTAAATTTAGTAAAATAATTTAGCTCTATGAAAATTTTTAAGTCTTTAGTTTTTAAAATTTCAACTAAAATGATCATTTGACTTTACAATTGTCGCAACATGATCTGGGCACAAATCTTGACCAGCTTGGCTTAAAAGGCATGTGCACATCTCCCTCTTATATATATATATATATCATTATTTTCATATGTTCGCAAGCCATATTATTATTTTTTTTAATTTTTCATGTTTAGAGACCAAGTCGTTGAGATGAATCATTTAATCGACTTAACCCTAAATAATCATTACTAAATAACCATTTCTCTTGGAGTCACTACAAATCTATTTGGGCTAGATGAGATTGGTCACCTACTGAAGTTTTATTTAGAGGGTTATGAAACCCTTAAAAACAAACTCCGAGGTCTACGATAATACCATAGATCAGGCGAAAGGGTTCAGGAGTCAATTACAATTACGAGTAAAGATTGATTCCTCATATGATGCTCGGTA
The DNA here is from genome assembly GCA_029448705.1 of Adansonia digitata. Taxonomy (NCBI): domain Eukaryota; kingdom Viridiplantae; phylum Streptophyta; class Magnoliopsida; order Malvales; family Malvaceae; genus Adansonia; species Adansonia digitata. Next base: position 7,399 of record JAQSVH010198887.1, read on the forward strand.
ATTACTATCTTATTAATAAAATTGTAACTGATATTTTGATTTTTAGTCGATCTCAATGTCTTATATTTAATTATAATTACCATATTTCAAAATTTATGAAATAATTTTGTTATTCCGTATGAGAAAATTAAGTTTTGAATTTTTTTAAAATCAAAATATCTTTTATGCCCCACTAAAGAACTAAAAAAAACACGAAAGGTTTTATCGTTAGCTCTTTTGTACCCTACTGGAGAGCTAGAAGAATATGAAAACTTTTAAAAATCAAAACATATTTCATACCCCACCAGAAGGCCAAAGGAATACAAAAGGTTTTCAAAAACCAAAATATATTTCGCGCACAATCAGAGGGCTAAAGGAATATCAAAAGGTTTTATTGTTCTGAAATTCATGAAAATTTGAACTTATTTTTAAAAGACATGCCGTTATTAAAATAATCCACGAAAGCTCTTTCATATTCTAGGAGACATTCGACGTATTACTTTCATTCGAAGACATTGCCTTAATTTTAAAAATTTTGATTTTCTAATAAAACTTATTCTACCCATAAAATACACCTTTGACTTAGAAGTATCATGATGACTCTCAAAGATTCGATTCTAATACTACTTACCTATATGTCCTTACCTTAAACATAAAAGTATCCAGGTAACCTAAAAGACTCGATATTATCCTAACAAAATGAACCTATTCCTACTATGCACCTTCTACGTAGAAGTATTTTGTTGATCACATAGGACTTAGTTCAAATTTAAATTACTAAAATATCCCTAAGGTCTACCTTTGACATTAAAGCATCCCGGTAACCTAAACGACTTAATAACTTTATAACAAGATAAACCTATCCCCATTATGCACCTTCAACATATAAGTATCATGGTGATCATAAAAGACTCGATTCTAATAAAAATTACTAAAATACCCTTAAAGTGCACCTTCGACATAAAAGTATCTCTATAATCCTAAAGAACTCGATAATTGTATGAAATGATAATTTTACACAAAATAGGTAATTTAGACATCAAAATTGACCTACGATGCACAAATTACTAACGGATTCTATATTTTTCAAACTTGCATTTTGCACTAAAATGGTTAAAAATTCTAGAAAAACTCCTAAATTACCCAAAATACACTAAATGGGTAATTTACGGTGTGAAAAGACCATTTTAATCACAACATGCAAGGTTTTTCTAAATTGTCCCTAAACTTTTCTAACTTTACAAAATAATTCTTACATGAAATAGACATTAAAAAAAAACAACATAAAACGTATCAAATTAACGTAGAAAACATCCCAGATATCATCAAAGGTGTTCAACCAACAACCCTGGCCTTGGAACAATTTTTTAGTATTTGTAAAGAAGTACCTAAACTTTCCAAAATTATAACAAGGTCCTTAAAAGGCTAAAAATTCATGATAAGTGTTTAAACATGTTTAGAATGCATGAAAGCACCCCTGAAGGTCTATTCAGCCAATCATGGACAGCCGTGGAAAAATTTTTACAACTTTTTTAATTTAGTCCCTACATGACTTGAAACATAAAATCAAGCATCCAAGACATCTAAATCAATAAAAAAAATTACATCAAAAATTACAAGGAATGTTCAACTAAGTGCTTTTGGCCTTGGAATAATTTTTTTCCAATTTTTACAAATAGGTATCTAAACTTTTTAAAATTACAAAAAAGCCCCAAAAGGTTAAAATGAAACACATCAGAACATGTTAAAATGCATGAAAAACATGTCTAAAAACCTCAACATAGATTTGGCCAAGCTTTGATGCCTATGGGAAAATTTTTGCAATCTTTGCAATTTAGTCCCTATATTCTTCATAATTACAAAATAATCTAAAGAAATTAAAATATCACAAAATCATCAAGATCAGATTCAGATAAGCTTGGAATCGCCCTTCTAAGGCCTTTAAAGATTGTAGTAATTAACCCATGACGCATTCGTGTAGGGATCGGCACGCTTAAAGTTATAAGTCTCAAAGCAGGCATGATTTCTAATAGATTTGTATTTTAAAATTGTTGTCCAATCACATGTACATCTCTCTCTAAAATCTTAAAGAAATCAAGGCGTTTCAATGTTTAATTCCACTGCGTATGTTTAATTTTGATTAAATTTATATGCCTATATTGATATGCCTGAGCCCCAGATTTTTCCTTTCACACAATGCATTCATGTGATTTAAAAGACTAAATCTCACCTCCTTATTCCTCTCCCAAACTCCTTTTCTTATGTTGTCTTTATATATTTTTTTAAAACACTAAATTACGTTTACTAAATTACGCAATGGGGTTTTTTACTAGATGATATTTGCCATTTCAATAATCACGTGGTTATTGAAAGTTTTATCAAAAATTAAAAAGGTGGAAGAGAAGCCAGGTGGTGCAATTAATGTCTTTATTTCAATTAATTTGTATTTAAGTATTTACTTTCCATAATTATATTTATGCAGTTATGTGTAACTTGAAATTGTTTTATGGAAGGGAAAAACGTATCTTGAATGTTAACTGAAAAATAAGATAACTTTCAACTATGTTGTCTTGCCATAGAGTTGAGATGAGCTTGGTATTAGGGTTTTGACCCTTCAAAAATAAAGAAAATAGTTGAATGTACTCAAATTTAAGCAGTGTAAATTTGCCGTAGCTGTATTTTTTTTATCATGTGTATTTGTTTGGGTATGGTTGTATAAGGAAACCAATTTTTATTATTAAATGAAAACAGATAATAAATTATACTTTTCTTTCTCTTTTGTGTATAAGGCGGTATTTTTAAGAAAATTTCATTGTCTGAATTTATTAATCAAGTCTACTTTATTTCTTCTTCCAATCCAACGAGTGGCTTTTAATCACCATGAAATGTTGTTATTTGATGTCTGATCTCAAGTTAAAAAATACAAAGCCTGACTTATCCAAATAATAGAAAGATTGGTTATTTATTTATTTTAGTTGGTAATATATATATATATATATATATAATAAGCTAGGTTATAAAATTTATCAATGTATATGCATATAATAGGATTTTAAACAATTAATAGCTTCTTATAAATAATTTTCTATTTAATTAGTTATTTGTTAAACTATTTATTTAATTTTTAAATTATAAATTTATTTTAAAAATATGTTAATGGACTTAATTGATATAAAAAATTATATTCGTGGTTTTAATTTTCTTAAATTGTATTAAAATTTTATTTTGTAGTTACAAATTAGTTTTTTACTATCAATATATAATAATATATTTTCAGCTCTTTTTTGAGTAAATAGGGGTATAATTGACTTTTCAAATTTTTATTTCATTTTAATACTTTTAAATAATTAATTATTTCAACTCCAAACTAGAATTAATAGGGGCAAATCACACTTTTTATTATAAAACGTATTTCCTACATCTAATGCTAGTAAACAGGGTAATTTGAACATTTACCATTATATTTAGTATTTACTCTAAATTATTTCTAATTAAAACTATGTACTACCATAGATTACTCTAAATTATTATATAAAATATGCATTATGGTATCTAAATTATTATTTTTTTTAATTTTCTCAACACCTAGATTAAAATGAAGAATAGAAATAGATTTTAAGACAAACAAAAATAAAAAAAAGGGTTAGAGACCACTCAATAAAATAATGCATATGGATTTTTTTTGGAGCATTTTGAGAATTATTCGATTTGAGTAATAAAAGAATGAATGTTTTTTTTTTTTTTATTTAAGAACAAAACAATTTAAATGTTTAATTGATTTTCTGCATCCCATTTCACCATCATCACTTCCATTCACTTCCATTTAATTTATTTTTTTTTTACCATGTTTCAGATTTTCGTTTTGATATTACATTCTAAAATTAGAATTTAAGAACGTTCAAATCCATTGTTAGAGAAATTAATATTAATTCAATTTCATATGTAAATTCTATATATAAAATTACATATTTGAAATGTCTTAATTACTTATTCTCAGGTAAAAAATGTAAAATGACTAAAATGCAATAAGGAATAGTATGATAATCCAGAAGTAGGAATTGCAATATTGATTATTAGAATGATCCATATAATTATTATAGTTTCTCAACTAAGAAAGTTGATTTTCATGTTTAACAGAATTTAAAACAACAGAGGCATTTTCTGGAGATATATTGAAATCAATAATATGTTATAATACAATTAGGAAGACTTTTTATAAGTGTAATTTTTATATACTATACTATAAAACCTTGAAATATGTAAAATATTTGTATTTTATAGTATAAAGTGCTGATCCTGGATCGCAGGTTATATTCCCAGTAATAACAGATAAAGATCTGAAAGCGAAGGAGAAGATAAGTAACCCATTACAACTCTTAAAGGCCCAAACAAACTAGTACAAAAGAGTTCGAGCAAGAAGAACTGAAGACCCAACGGCGAAGACTAGCCTTTAGTTTTACTTTATTTTTTTTTCGGGGCTTTCTAGTCTTTTTCTTCTATGCTATACGCCTAGACCATAAGTGGAGGTGGCGGCAGCAGCAATAAAATTTGTAGTTCTCAAGTCTTGATTCTTAATTTCTACTTAACAACCACCCTAATTCTTGAAGAAATTTTTAGGATCATCTCTTACTTCCGAAATTTTACAGGTTTGAATTTTAAAATAAAATTAATTTTATTTATCTCATTCGTTCAATTTTATTTATCTTAAATAAATATAAAATTAAATAATTAATCGTACCAATTTAATAAATTTATTCATGAGTCCAGTTGAATTATAATCCGAAAATTTTTAAATTTTTTTGTCCAAGCCTAGTTCGGGCTTGGCCTGGACTGACACAAAAACTCATTTCATTATTCACACTATTTATTAAAATATTATTTTTATATTAATAATTATATATTTAATTCATAATTAAATTTAAATATAATTTTTATTATCAACTGAGTTGAGCTAACCCTTTATATGCAACTTATCTTAGGCCCACCTCTTGAAAAGCTCTAATTTAAGGTGGATAGAGATTTGTACTTTCTTTCCGTTTCAAAAACCAAATCGATGATTTAGGCATTATTAATAATTATTTATTTAATTTATAATTAAATTTAAATAAAATTTTTGTTATTAAATAATAATTTAAATTGAGACGACCCAAGTTTATATACACTTTATTTTAGGTCTGACCTTGGAATATGCCTAATTTAGGGTGGATAGAGATTTACATTTTCTTTCCATTTTAAGAACCAAATCGATGATTTAAATAACATTGATGCCAATTGCGCAAAAACTTAACCATCAAAGTTATGAGCGTTTTGTATGAACGAAAGTACTCATTTTCATTAAAATTTAATTGGTGGGGACCTAATTTCCATGTTTGATAAATTGAAATGTACTCACTTATTTTGGAATGTATCTTTCTCACGGGAATACTTTCCCATACACATGGGAATCTAATTCTCATGAGGAGAAATAGCAAAGTACATGGGAAAGTAAAAGAAAGAAAAACAATTTGAGACAAAATTACCTTGTCAAAACTTATGAAATTACTACTGATCCGGTTTTTGGATAAACAATTATTAATAATTCTCATAATAATCTATAAGTTAAGTATTGTTATTTAAGATGCAATAATTTGTTTTACATATATTTATTTAATATGATATAATCTTGAAATTGGCCACACACCTACGTCAACAAAATTTTGTGACAACCTCAAAAAAGCACTTATTTTGTTTATTAAAAGAACAATATTTTTAGAAATATTTTTCATCAACTAAAAGAAAAAGAAAGTTTTAATTAATTATGAAATTTTTAACATTAATTTCTCATTATAATAAAATAAAAACTCATAACCTTATTTATGTGCAATAAAACATTTAAGATTTACTTTTATTTTAATTAAATTTGAAGGTTTATTGGGATTCTAATCAGAAAATTTTATTTGAAAACAATAAGAGAGTAACGTTTTTCTTAAAAATTTGTATAATTATTAAGGGGTTTTAATTAGTATTTGCTAAACCAAAACTAATAATAATAATAATAATAACAATAATATCCCTCTTCTTTAAGGTTCTTTCATTCTCTTTTAGTACGTTACTGTTGGGGGCGGGGACCTTCCTTGGTGGGTATCCTTAACCATTTTCCGGTGGGTAGCTCACTGTAAAGCCATATATCATATGTGATGACAGGTCCACAACAATGCTGATGAAAATCAATGCCCAGCCGGAATTCATGAACCAGAAGATACTGGAGATGCACACCGTAAAGAAAAAAGCGCAGTATATAAACTTTCTTTCCCATCACTAGCTCTGTAAGTAATGGTAGGCAAATTTGTTGAAACATAAAATTAACTAAAAAAAAAAAAAGTTTAAGGGGAAAGGGTCTCCATGATTCCTTGCATATGTCTGGAAGGGGCTTTATTTGATGATAATGCAAAATTACCAGATTTAGTTGGTGTCCAGAAGTTATTGTGCCATAATTACCTAAATGTTTTGCTTGAAATGGATAATGGTTCATCCCCTAAAGGAAGTCTTAAATCCAGATGAATCTAAAGTCATCGCTACATAAGTGCGGATCAAGGGGACGGAAGTGTTAATATCTTATATATGTTTTCAACCAAAAAAGAAATGTAAATTTCAAGTATATTTTTAGTTGTGTTGCATTTATTACAATTATGAATATAATAAATATTATTGGATCAATTACAATAAATATCAAAAATAAAAAAATTAAAATTATAAACAATAATTATAATATTTTATTATAATTACTATTTAAATATTCGATAATCTTTTTAAAGGAGCATAAGGGTGAAAAGAACTCAAAAAAAGTGAAATGAAAGTACTTAAAACTAACCAAGACTTTTAGTGTTTTATGCTTTCATTATCACCCACTTAAAAAGATGGTGCATTGATGTCTCATATTATATCTTTTCTTTTAAAGTTTCATAGTTATCGCATCTTTGAAAGCAACCTATGAACAACCAAGTTTCTACCCCATATAATGTGGTCCTCCTAATTCTGCCAGTGAGTGAGCCAGAGAAAGAAAGAAAGAAAGCAAGAAAGAGTGTAATAGTAATAAGTTCGTCTAAGTGGAAATAACGGCAGGCATAAATGGAAAGAAAAATGCGACCAAGGGGAGTGCTAAAAGATGAAAGGCAAGCAGAGCAAAGTAGAAAGATAGACTTTAACAAATTTTATATTCGTATTTATTTATATGTTATATATTTTTATATATTATAATTATATTTAAAATATTATATAATTATATATATTGTTATATATTAATAATTTTTATTATATAAAATTTAATATATTTATATATTTATTTTTGATTATATTATTTTTTATATTATATGATACTTTAATTATTTATTTATCTTATATTTTTATATAATTATACTGTATCATATTTAAAAAATTAAAAAAAAAAGGGGGTTTGATCAATTTCTTATTACTGGTGGACAAGACCATTTACAAAGGGAGAGAAAGATTTAATTTGTAGTTATGGCAAATTCTTATTGGCTAGGGTTTCGGGGGGAGAGGGTCTTGTAGTTGTAGGCGGCATAGCAATGATAGTACAAGCAACTCTTTCTTGACTAACGTAATTTCCTGTGTCCTTTTATACTGATATTATTACCTATTATTTTATGGAAACTGATGCGTCTCAAACAAAAAGTTGAACAGATAAGCACGCATGGGATGGGAGAGGAAGACCGACAATGTTACCTAAGAATTTGATGACCAAAAAAAGAGATAAGGAAAGGAAAGGAGATGGGGTCTTTCTCTTTTCTCGGAAAGCGACCCTTGGCTAGGGCCTAGCTAAGAGAGATGCCTAGTCAAAGGAGCATTGCCCTTTCATTGCAGGCCTCGCAGAGTATTTGTTTTTTTTGCCCTTTGAGGTGGGGGGTCAAATAATTGTCCTTAATTTCCAAAGGATTACCACTAACCATTAACCACATGTAAATATATCGTTTTTTTCCTTACTGTGCAAGTCACAGCAAGAGCTAATACCTAAAGGGAAGGGTGTAATTCTTCCTTGGTTGAATTCTTAGTAGATTGACTCAATTGTGACCTGTTATCGATAACTTTTTTTATAAAAAAAAAAAAAACCAATACCTTAATTAAGCCGAAAAACAAATTTAATAAACGGTTTGGTAAAATTTTCTTATTTATGGAGACAGACCATGAAAATTGTGCAAATTCTACTTTTAACAGAAAGGTTAATTTGAGGAAAAGAATTAGGAATCATGATGAAGAAAACACCTGCTCGATAAATGAGGAAATGAGTTGTTTGTCAATCTCCCTCCTTCTATCACGTGAAGTGGCAAAATAATGAGTTGTTTGATTAAAAAAGAATTATATTATCCTTAACAATAAAATTTTCCGACAAAATTATCAATGAATATTTTCAGTGATGGTCACACATGCAATTGATTCACTTGGCTTGCATATAAATTTGTCATGTTTGATAGACCATAATATAACATTGGTAAATAGTCACATTACTAAAATATCTTTCTACATGAATAAGTTGTAAATTAAAGTTACATACATATAATTCTATTTAAAATTACATAAATTTAAATGTGAAAAAATGAATTAAAAATAGCATATGATTTTCAAAGTATTTATATCATCACATAAGATCAAAATAACACAAATCTGTGTAGCATAATGTGATAATAATCATTATTTTAATATAAATATGCTAAGATAAGAATTAGGGTATCCGTTATAATAACAAGCCAATATTTAACAAAATGTTTTGTCTTACAAAAAAGCCATTCAAATTTACATGTGAACTGTCCTCTATTTGGTTTACAACATTAATTACATACCAAGAATAAAGTGGTTTTTATGCAAAAGTTTTTTTTTTTCAAATAAAAATGTGCAAAAATTTGTAAATTTGATAAAGTTGAAAAAAATTCAAGGATCTATCTTTTTCCAAAGAGGTCCATTTGATCGTAAAGCTTGTCGCAACGTACCGCGGGGTGGATCCTTGTGGATCTATGAGTGCGCACGACTTAAAATATTTTCCTGACTTAGAAGTGTCTTCTTGATTGAGACTATCCTTTGGTGT
>JAQSVH010198918.1:0-15240 GCA_029448705.1 Adansonia digitata
GCCAGCTTCAGAGCTCGGCATGGCTTACGAGTTATATAAGCTGTCGCCGGAGAAAGGAACGGCCATGTTAGGTGACAGAAGCTCTGGTTTGAATCTTGAATGTATGCATGGCTGTGAATTTTCTAGCTTTTAATTAAATTCTTCAAGGTATCGCCGACGTTAGAGCTCGTGGAATCCCGAGATGGTCTGTTCAATGTTTGGGGCTGTCAACCGGCATCACTTCGGAGAGTGGATGATCACTGTTCGCATGCCATTGATTGCTTGCGCGCTACTGCAAATTCCCTTCGATATTACACTTTCATGCAACCCACCAAACAAGCATTCATAACCTGTACTCTCTCCAGAGTCCCTAAAAAAGACCATCATCTTTGACAGATCAATGCCCCATGGAACATGCAAATACCTGAAATGTGTTTGGGGTCATCGAGTTCTAACATCGTTAAACAGGATATATTAAAAAATGTTAAAAAGCTACAATCTCAACGATATCGAAGAGGGAAACAATTGTTTTTGGTACTGAAAAATATATAATACAGACTATGTTAGTATGTTATATTGAGAGGGCTTGTGGATTTGGCCAATTTCAGCTACGTTTCTTGCTGGATGATTAATCATCGTTATCAAAACTCAATAAGTAACCAAGAAATGTAGACATCAATTCATCCTTTTTTGATTGGAATATCATTTGATAGTAGTCAGTAGTATAATAATAATAATAAAAAACCTAATCAATCCTGCAATTTTCACTTCAAAAGCATAACAGTAATTGGTTGGAAGTTGAATTGAAGAGTGTGTAATCTCCGATATTTTCATGAATGTTGACAATATAATAGCTATAGAGCCTTCAGTCCTTTCCTTTATAAGATATAAGAGCCTTGATCTTCTGATTGGGAACAAATTCATATCAAATTTGAGAAATTCGATCCCAATTTCATTTTGTTTGACATTGTTTTAATAGGCAAATTCAATGATGTTTATCAAACCGAGTTTTTCTAACTGCAATGTTAAAACATCTTTAAAATTCGGAGATCACCCTTCGCAAATCTAGCTTTAATAATGATTATTATAATTCAATTTTTGATAGCTTCTAAGGCCAAAAAAAGGAAAAAAAAATGAAAAATGGTAAACGACAGGCTGGGCTTAGGTTCAGAAGAAAACTCAATCCATGAAAATGGTCCAAGCAAACTTGGGCTTATTATGGAAATGGGCCTAGTCTAAGTGTTGACTGGTCGGTCCAGTCGTATTTCTTTATCATTAGTTAGTTTTTAATTAAACATAAGAACAGTTATATTAAAGAATCAGTCTGCTAAATCCAAAATTAGGTAAAAAAGAAAATGAAATAAACGTCACATCATTGCATAGATTCCCACTTAAATATAGAGGAAGCAATCTATCACGAACACATCATTTCACCAAAATAATTATCATTTGAAATGATGAATTTTAGACTTTAAACTTTAGAGTTTAGATCGATTTTTTTTTATCCTAATATTCAATTTTTTTTATATACATGTTATATTCTTTCTCAAATAATCAAATTAAACTACATGTAGGAACACTGGAAAATATCAAGGACTCATTGCAACCAAAAAGAAAAGAAAAAGGGAAAGAGAAATGATAATGGATATGGGGTTGATGGTTATCTACTAAACAAAATTCATGTGTCAAGACATCTTTTTGCCACAATCTATTTTTACCCTAATTCTTGTGGTTTCTATTGGAGTCTTTTTTTTTTTTTTTCCACTTTGGCCCACACCAACATCAAATGATTTGTCCATAATCAACATGCATCCCCATCATATCCAAATTTCCCAACAAAAAAAAAATTATTAGAATCTTTTCTCCATTCAATTACCTAAATTCTAGTTTTTTTTTTTTTTTTTAAGTTATAGTAATAAATTAAATTGCTATTTAGTTTAGTATGTTTGAAAGTGGCTTAGATTATTCAAGAAACCTTTTCATTGAAGAAATAATTATCATGTGTTCCCACCTCAACTTTCTAAGTTTGCTCCCTTTATCCTTATCCTTACACGTGGCATATCCCCCCCCCCAAAAAAAAGATTATATATTCAAAGTTTAGTATTGCAATTATAATAATGTAAATTAATATAAATATATCTTAATTAAAAATTACTATTATAAATTTTTATCTTCTTTGACATTGCAAATTTGCTATTCCAATTAGCAATGTTAAATGAAAATAAATAAAAAATATAAATCTACTCCTTAGGTGGGATCCTTATCTCTAATCAAGCCATTGATCACTAAACGGTCAAAGTTGTCCAACTATTTCCCCGCCCCCGCCCCCGCTTTTTTTTTTTTTTTTTTTAACATTTCCAAGTAAGTTACATGGAGACAGCCATGGGTTGCGTCAAAACACCACACTATATTCTTTCTTCTTTCAAACAGAAGGCCGGTCAGGACTTTCCTTGATATTTCTCAGGCTAAAACAACAACTTCAACTCCAACAACAGCTGCAACGACCTTAGTTTTCCCTTCATCCTTAACTAGGCGCCCTCTATCTGTCACTTTTTCAGGTTTGCTGTTTTTGGTCAAGTTCTTTGTTTTCTATTCTTTTGAGGTTTTTAGATGTTTTTGCTTTCTGGGTTTGTTTCATTTCATGATTTGGTGAATTGGGTCGTTGCAATTAATTTTTTTTGGTTATGGTTTTCTGGGGTTCTGAAGGGTTTGAATTTCTGTCTGAGTACTACTCTTCCAACTGTGGTTTCTTTTTCCGTAGATATCTTTGTCAGCTAGAAGTAACTTGGTCCCAAAATTTAAAGCTTTTGATTTAATTTTGCAGGGGCTTTAAATGAAAGGGCCACCTCCAGTATCCATCAGGGTTTCAACAGTCTTGTTGATTCAGTCAACTCAACCGTGAAGACCTTTGTCAAATCTTGCAGTGGCCTTGAAGACAGAGAATTCAGCAATTAGAAAATCTCCTGAAGTCGTCTCCTTTATTGTCTGGATGTGCGCCTCCTTTTTTACTTCGCAGATAAAAGAGAATCTCAGTTTTGAGTTTTTCTTTTGTGATTGTTGCACGCTAGATTTGTTTATTGAGACCAATTCACTACTTTGATTCAAGTTTATTGGGATTTATCTTGGTTACCTTGAATCAATTGTTTCCTATATTGAGTATGGACAACAGTGATTGAAGTAATTAAGGTTCCTCGAGCTGATTTTGCATGTTTCTCTCCATTGTCATTACTTGGAAGCAACTAGCAGAATGAGTGATGCTTCATTTGTAATTTAGTTTTTATGGAAGTTGTGTGCATTAATTCATTGAAAATGGCTGCCTCTATGTTTAGTCTACTGCTGTTTATGCAATTATCAAGATTCTTTGCCTTTGGGATTGAAGTAAAGTCGAAGATTTGTGGTGTGGATCACATAGCGTACTCAAATTTGTATGGCCATGAATTGTTTTATTTGAACGGCGATCTAGTTGATAAAGTTTTGTTCTGTAAGGCCCTGAGGTTGCATTATGCAGATCATTGTATGTTTGAAGGCTATATTGGAACTGATTACTGTGGTTTGGACCTTTCGTTAGGTAATGTGCTGTTTCAGGTTTCTAATAAAAGATTGTATCTAATTTTTACTTGCAAAGTTTAGGACATATTAGAAGTAAATTTCTTAGAACCTTTATCAATGCATTATGGTTTTGGCAGCTAATTTATCAGTAGGAGGAAGAAAATTATTGCAGGAGCCGAAGAAAGAAGACGAGATAGCTGATCATGATCCAAAGGGGAAGAATAATAGAAAATATAAGGCCTCAACCAAAGTAAGGATAGCAGCGGCTGGAATATTTTTAACTTGTTGCGTTTTTATCTGCCCATGTCTTTATAGGAAAAAGAGAGCAACCTCCCTTACTGTTCTTTCAAAGGATCCAAATCCAAGTGAGTCTTAACTTGCCTAAACTGTATCTGGTCAATTTCGGCATTTATCAAAATTAGAGAAGTTCTGAACAAGGTTTTTCTGTAGATAGATTCAACAGTCAGATGCAGGTTTCAAATGAGTAGTCAATAATAATAACTTGGTTCTCAAGTTTACTCTTTAAAATATATAAACAACATAGCATTGTGTATTTCTTGTTTGTTATCACATCTTGTCGGTTTAGTTTTTAGTTTTTTTTTTTTTTTAATAAATTAATGCGGCATAATCTTCTCATTTTGTTTTGGATTCTAGTTATGTGGATGATTGTGTTCTTGCAGTTGATTCAGCTTCCCCTTTGGAAGCAAGTATTCATTCTCTTCCTGAAAAGGTTCCTGCCAGCCCGCTGAGGGTACCACCTAGTCCTTCAAGATTCTCGATGTCTCCAAAACTCAGTAGAATTGGGTCACTGCATCTCAATATGACACAGGTGGCCAGAGCTACCCGTAATTTCTCACCAGCACTAAAGATAGGTGAAGGAGGATTTGGAACTGTCTATAAGGCTGAGCTAGATTCTGGCCAGGTGGTTGCCATTAAACGAGCTAAAAAGGTAAGTGTATATGCTCACGGAGATGCTAGTTCTGCGACATTTTCCTCACTGGTGGAGTACTTTTGAAACTTGTTTTCTGTTTTTGTTAGTAAAATTTGTGTTATATATGGAATGGCAAGAGCAAATCATTGCTCTGAATAATTAAATTTACAAGAGAGAATCTTTGGATTGTTAACAGAAGTTAACTGTTTGTGAATTAGAGATACACTCCTATTGCATGTATTCCCAGAAAAGAGTGCCACATACAAAAAGCATAAGGGGAGGAAATATATTTAGTATCAGAGCCGTGTGACTTACTTTCTTTTGACCTTTGTTATTTGACCTTTGTTACCTGGACTTGGGTCCAAGTATTGGATATGGGTATGTGTCTGACACGGGTATGTTCAATTTTTTCTATAATTTTCCATTTATTTGGAGGATCCTTGGACAGTTATATTCTTATACCCATGCCCCGAAATGTGTCGAATACGAGTACTTTGTGAAAAATGAAAAGTTGGAGCAGCATAGCTTTTGACATGCATTCTTTAGTAAATTAGAGGAGAACAAAATTATAGAAGCATCTGTGATTTCATTAGCTAATAATTTGTAGGAAAGATGACGATGAATCAGTGACCTACAAGAGCAGTAACCTTGCATCCCGAATTATTTGGATATATATAATCTGAAAAGTTTGCTATAGTTTGTACGGCTGATTATTTTTCTGTGGTCTGAAACTAGAATTCTTTGTTGAAGATGTAATTTAGTAAGGCATTGTTTGATCGATGCTTTGGCTATTTTTTTGCAAAAAAATGAATAGAAAACAATAAGAAAAAATAAAAATTGAATAGAAAACAAAAAGCATACTGCGAAAAGCAAAAGTATTAACCAAACTGAGCCTAAAGTTTTACATTCTACAGGCATCTTATTCTTAGGCACTGTATGCTAAACACATCTTATAAGACTGGCACTAAAGGAATATCACTTAGGTTATACACTAACTGCCAAGCTTAATCACTTATTAGGCTGGAAACTTGTGGAGTGGTTTGATCATAAAGGGGTTTGGGGTTGAACACCAAAGACTGTAAGCTGTGCAGATTGGACCAAATGTGTCTAAAGTTATAGAGGTATAGCTTGTAACAAGGTTGACAATTTCTTTCTCTCTGTCATTCTTTCTTTTTCTTTTTTTTTCTTTTTCAAATGTGTCTAAAGTCTACATGTTGACTTGGTAACTCTCCAGGCTAGAGGCTTTATGTTAGCTTTATTGGTGACGGACTTGGAACTGGCTTAAAATTTTAAGTTATTGTTAGTGCCTGTTTTATGATTTAAGGTTTAAACCATCTTATTCGTTAGGTATGCTGTTTCATTAACATAAGAATATTTTCTAGGAACATTTTGAGAATCTGCACACTGAGTTCAGCAGTGAAGTTGAACTTCTAGCTAAGATCGATCATAGGAACCTTGTGAAGCTACTTGGTTACGTTGATAGAGGAAATGAACGGCTTATTATTACAGAATATGTGCCGAATGGTACTCTAAGAGATCATTTGGATGGTAAGTTCTCTTCACCATTATAACTGCCTAAGTTTTTGGTCAACAACATTGTCAAAGGCTTAAAAATAATTTATATTATATCATGCTGCTCTTCCTGGCAGGTCAGCGTGGCAAAATCCTGGATTTCAACCAGCGTCTTGAAATTGCTATTGATGTTGCTCATGGCCTTACCTATCTCCATCTCTATGCAGGTTAGCAAAAACTTTAGCTTGGTTGTGGTCCGAGCCACAGTGTCAGTAAAACACACTCGTTTATTGTCAGTGTTTCGTAATTCAGTTAAGGCCAAATCGAGCTCATTCTATCCCCTTGAATAATTTCAGCTATCTATTGATTTACTCCTAATTTCTAGGGAATTTCAGCCTGCATTTTCTCATGTAATCTTTTTATCATGAACCAGAGAAGCAAATTATTCATCGAGATGTGAAGTCATCCAACATTCTTCTGACAGAAAGCATGAGAGCTAAAGTGGCTGATTTCGGATTTGCAAGACTTGGCCCAATGGACTCGGACCGAACACATATTTCAACCAAAGTGAAAGGAACAGTTGGTTACCTTGATCCCGAGTATATGAAAACCTACCAACTCACGACCAAGAGTGATGTGTACTCTTTCGGGATTTTACTTATAGAAATTCTGACAGGCCGCCGTCCCGTGGAGTTGAAGAGACCAGTTGAAGAGCGTGTGACACTTAGATGGGTAAGCTTGCCCTTCGTTCTCTTGTTAAGTTTTCGACTTCATGGCTATTGTGTTTATTTCAATAAGGGCACATGGGGATATGGACCAAGGATCATATTAGGAGTATTCTTTGGGATGAATAAACTTATAGCCTTATTCTTGAAGTAGGCAGCAGCACAGTTACAATTTAACTGCCATTGATGCTTCGGACTACTATATTACTAGACATTGGAGTGTTAGACGTGAGTTTGTGTCCAACACGAGTGGATTCAATTGATTGGTTTTTCTCCTTATCTAGTGGATAATATTCTCATAGCCCCATTTATTTTGAACATGTGTGTCTAAATTGAGGATACATTAGGGGGAAAAAAAAGAGAAAGAGTCGGAGCGACACGAGTAAAGAAGCGATGTAGTGAAGTTGGCCAGTTGGCTTTATTAAGTTAACCTAGACCGAAGTTGTTCAATCTCCAAAAGCAATAAATTCGTGTTTGATTTTAATGACTTGCATCCTTAAGAATTCATTATTGTTTTAATGTCAATACAGGCATTTAACAAGTATAATGAAGGACGTGTAGTGGAATTGGTGGATCCTATGATGGAAGAAGTGGTAGATGCGGAGATACTTACGAAGATGTTTGCTTTGGCATTTCAATGCGCCGCGCCTATAAGAAATGATCGTCCGGAGATGAAATCTGTGGGAGAACAGTTATGGGCGATTAGGGCTGACTACCTTAAGAGTTCAAGGCGAGGGTAGCACGAGACAATCTCCAAAAGTAGCATTCTCATCACCCCTTTACTGATTCTCATCACCCCTTTGCTGAAATCTTTTTTTTCTTTTTATCCCTTTTCCTTTTCTTGCTGCTGTTTGCTGTTATTCACCTTTTTTCCTTCTTTTTTTTTTCCTCACGCTTTTCCAGTTTACTGTAAAATCCAAAATTGGTCCTTACCAAAAGCTATGATGCGCTTTTGCGTCGTTCTCTTGCTTTAAGTACGGTGTCAAAAATATGAATAGAATTATCACTTCATTTATATTTTATTTCACTTTAATTGGTTTGATCTTAAGATGCTCTATTATAGCTAGATTTGATAGTTAAAGACAAGTCATGATTAATTTATATGAATGCAAAAAAAATAATAATAATAAATAAAATATGATATAATAAAATAATAAAAATATATAAAATATTAAAATTTATATAAATATATAATATTTTTTAACAAGATTAAAATAATATAAAAAAATACAATGTGTCTCCCCAAAGATACAGGTACACTAAAAATTCTTATGATGAGTGGGAATCCAAACTTTGATTTAATCCTTTTTCAATTGATTTTAAAGATTTGCATGTGATGTTGAAAGATATTGATAATTGTTATCCCCAAGATGAAGAAGCAGTTTGGTCAAATGAAAGTTGGTGCCCCGCTTTTACCGATATTTCTTTTCCCCATTGATGAGTAGAAAAGCATGCTACCCAGTTTGCAGGTTGCAGCTAGATGCCTAAAACCATTTGCTATATCTGGTCAACCCTTCAAGAACAATATAAATTTGAAAGCTCTGTCGGAAAGGCGTTAGTAATTTTATTAATACATGAACTTGCATTCAAGAGATTTAACCGAAGCAAAACTAGTGAAGGTTGAATGATCCAGACTTGCATCATTGCAACTTCTACAATAAATGCCGAGTACACTTTGAAAGAGTAGGATGTGATTCCTTACCTGGTTGTCTTCGCTTGCGAACTATACGAGGTTGGTGATTTAGTTACTCGAATTTAAGTGTGAGTGCGAATATGAATATATGCCTGACATGGGTATATTTTAATTTTTTTCCATGTATTTATAGGATTATATCACCATACTTATGTCCGAATATATGTCATATACGGATACTTCAAGAAAAAAAAAAGGTTGGAACAACATAGGAACATTTAAGGGCTTTATTAAATGATCCCACAACCTAGTGCAGTTTAATTATAGGAGGACGAGAATTTACAAATATCTTTTCAAGGGTAAGGCCTATATGCAGTAACTGAATGAGATCCTCCCTAGAATATTTTAAATAAAAGGGGCAATTGAAACCTCAATCTTTTCCACCTACTCTTTACCATTAACGGGTGCAAACCTAATATGTGTTCCGGCATGAAATCGTGCCTTGTTAATACGCCCACCACAGGTGCTCTCTGCAATCACAGCATCATTTGAATAATGAAGTTAGTGATAGACAAGCGTAAAAATAATAGCTAAAATTAAAAAAATTAACCATAATAAAAGAGAGAGGGGACAAATCACTGGCGAACTGAAAAGCCAAAGGAAAGAAACAGAAGGGAAAACCAAAGACTGAAAGCCATGGTCGAATTAACCTATATTGCTTGGCGTCGGTGTGAGTGTTGGATACGGGTTTTGTCCAAGACGAATATGTTTAATTTTTTCTAAGTTTTTCCATGTGTTTGGAAGATTCTTGGAGGGCATATAACCATACCTATGTCCAAGTATGTGTAGGGCCTAAGTACTTCAAGAAAAATTAAGAGTCGGAGCAACATAGGAATTAATTAGCACTGCCAAAAGAGTACAGGCCTTTTGGTTTTGGAATGAAGAAAAATGCAATAATTCAGAAACATGAAGAATCAGACAAAGAATGAGGAATCAAGTTCAAGGCAAAAGAATATGACGAAGTTTCTTACACTAGAGATCTTGGGAATGACAAGTAGATGCCGCAGACCGACTTCGCGGAAAAGTATGAGAGCCTTAGCTAGAGACATTGTCTCCACAACTGTATATGGTGAAGCGTTGGTAAAAGGATGTAAATCCAAGAACATCTCCATCTCCTCATCAGTTAATTTTATGTCTTCTATCTTGTCAACATTACCTAAGCCTTTCTTTGCAAAATCATCTGCTGAGAAATGCCTAAAAGCATCAACACCTATCTGCACAGGGGTGTGCAAGAATGCTCTCTTCTTTAGCAGCACAATGAGATGAGCACGGAGGACTAAACCGCATAAAATTGGGGATTCAGAATGTGGCGGCTCATCAATAACCGGAAACCCATGATGCCTTGTTGTTTTGAGAATGTGTACTATATTACCGACTTTCTCAATTCCATGAAAGAGCTGAAGTGGGCCAGAGACAACATCAGCAATTGTCAGCTGTCTCATATAAGGTTCAGCATGAGCTTCTAGGTAAGGAAAACCTTTTGCTTTCATAATAAGGTCATAAATATTGCCGTTAAAAGCATCAGCTACAGTCTTGGAAACAAGGAGAACCATCATTATTAATGGCAACAATAATAGGTTATTGGTCAATTCAAGGATTATAACACACAAGGAGACTGTCATCCTCATAGATCCACCAAGAAATGAAGCTGCACCAAGCACAGCATAAAGACCATGACTAAGATTTGTGTGAGAACCAAGTAACATTCCAACGAAGCGCCCATAAGATGCTCCGATAACTATGACTGGTACAAACAAACCGGCTGGAGCAACAATACCATAGCTAACAATACTTAGAATGAAGCAGGTGACAAAGAATATGAGCATCGTCGAGTGCTGAAACTCAGAGTCAGTGTTCTTGCTAAAAAGATTTCTGATAGCATCATCGTTTGTGTTGAAAAAGAGGCTTGCAAGATCATTGTAGTGACCAGGAGGGCATTGAAATTTCTTATAGTTACCAGATCGACCTATCGTGGGACAGGCTTCAGGTGCATCCGAGGGACATGGTTGGCAAGATGCAAGCCATGGTAATCCAAAAAGCAGACAGGATGTGAAAATGGAGACTGTGCAAGCAATAAAAATTTTATAAGCAAAGCCTTTCCTGAGAGGAGAAAAAGAAGAGGAAATAAGAAAGGAGAATAAGCAAACAGATTATATTATACCACATACTGGAAATAGTAATCGGTGCAAAACAACACAAATTTGAAAATAGAACTTACTCATTAATGAGGTTGTAAACTCGGAGAACCTTATCTAAAAGGCAATTGTACAGACTTCCCAATATGCCCCCAATAACTCCGAGAACAAGAACAGGAGGCACATCAGCTAGGTGATACGAAACATTTGCTGAATAGACGTCAAACATTATTAAACCCCCTTTACCAAACAAACCACACTTGCCACTTAAACAAACATCTATTAGAGCTCGAAGTATGATTGCAACCACAGCAGTTGTAAAGAAAGCTCTCCAAAGAAGGGCACTTCTCCACCTGCAGAACAAAACCAGGATATTATCTCATTAGATGTCAACTTCTGGCTGTTTGGTCTTCTCAGAAAGACACCATGAAAACCATGTGCATGATGAATGAAAGAAAGAAAGGTGATTCTCAAAATAAAATATGTTATATCAAGGGCACAGAAGAAGCAAAATTTGTCTTACAACCCAGCAAAGATTATGAATGAAGTAGCAGCACATAGATAATAAAGATCTATATTACTCGGCATATTATGGACTATGATAACCCTGAATCTGTTCTGCCTTTCATCTATGAAATAATGAACATTCATGAAGACAATTTAATTAAACCAGCACTACAAACAGGAGAATACACGATCTATGAATCAACAAATATGGATGCAAGAATTTGAAGAAACAGACAGACTATAGAAACATACAACATGGACACTATCTTAATGAACTGTTGAAGAAAGCAATGCTTTATGATATTACAAAGTCTTAGAGTCTCAGAGAACAATGTTGCTGCAAATGCATGTATCAATTTACCTACCAAGATGCCATTTCTTCAAGAGCAAACAACACGCCTCCAACTGGGGCGCGGAAAGCAGCACCAATTCCAGCTGCTGATCCACATGTTACAAGATCTCGTCGGTCTCTGTCATTCTTAAAGAAACGAAGCCACTTCCATGTTAAACCATATCGTCTCGACCCACCCTGTCCCAACAACGATGCAATGCATGCACCAGTATGCACCATAGGTCCTGCCTTTCCAACAAGCAGAGATGATGACACTGCAGAAATGCTTCCCACAATCTGCACATTTAACACAATTATGAGATTTCTACACTACGATGAAAAGGAAAAGAAAGACCATCCTGTTCATCCTAAATTCACAATAAGTGATTCAATTCTTAGATAAATGCTGAACTTCGAAAGTACAAAACCCTATAACTCGATGACTAATTAGATATTAACTAAATTTATTAGCTATTCAATACAATTAGAATTAACAAACAGAAATAGATTATAAAATTTAGGGGGGAAAAAAGGCTCCTCGCTTCTGCATCAAGCGGAATATCACAAAGGATTTTCGATACACTTAACAAATTATGGTTTGCAATTTAATTTAAAAAACATTAAGAAAAGATTAAGTAAAATAAGTACCTTAACCATTAAAGTTCGTAGTGAAAATATTCCCGGTGCATCTACTCCGTTCAAGTAAGCCTTCACTTCCGGTATACCAGAACCAGCAGCCGCAGGCGCAATAAACGCCGTAATGATGGCGGCAAAAAGAGTTAGAACCAAATTTGATAGAGAAAACACTAGAAATGCCATCCCGTACCTGCACAAATGAATAAAAATAAAATTTTCTTTATTATTTTTTTTAAATTGTGAAACAACCGAGAAGTATATAAGAATTTCTTGGTGATAAAGTTTTTCAAATATTTGGTGCAAATTATTTCCAATTAAAAAAACATAAAAAGAAATATTAATAAATGAAATTCATCAGTAATTCAAGAAAGATAATAATAGAGGGACCTTCGAGCTAACATCATGTTAGAAGTAATGACGAACTTAACGCCGGCGATATTCTCAACGGCGAGATTATTAAAGAAACCAATTAGACTGACGAGACCGCCAATCAAGAAACAGAGAAGCCATTTCATGAAAATATATTGATAAATATGGATTTTGCCACGAGACCTCCAATCTTGTTTGAAGAAATCATTCTCCGCAATCCTTCAAAAAGAACCAACACCGAACCGATTTAAAAAAAAAAAAAGTCAGCAGAAAGAAAGAAAATTACGTAAAAAGTATGGCTTACTCATAGTCAAGGCTTTCGATAGGGCAGAGGTTGGCGCCGACGATGGCGACCTGAGAGGTGGAATTAATGGACCGTCGTTGGTGAGCGAGTAAAGGAATGGTGAGAGTTTGGTCTTGGCTTTGCGTTCGGGTTTTGTCCGGTGGCGCATTCTCTGACATGGCCTCGCGTGGCGCGGGGTTTTGCGCTAGTTGGTGGAGCTTAGGCGGAAGCGAAGTCCAGTGGAAAGAGACAAGGGTGGAAGGGAAGAGAGAAGATTTTCTGTTATAATTTTTTTTTCTTAAGATTATTATCACTACAACTGAGAAACTACCACAAACTAGAGAGTCGAGAGTGTAACATGTGACAGTTTAAATAATGTAAAAAATTATATAACTAAATACAAAATAATTCTAACATAAAATTTTGAATTAAAAATAAAAAATTACTAAATTAAAAAGAATTATTTTTAAATCATAGTTTATACTTTTATTAATTTATTTTTTATTATATAGTAAGAATTATCATAAATTTATTAATTAAATTAGTGTGAATTTTAATATTAATGTTAATATAAATTATTTAAATATGTAAGATTTTTCCTAAAAGCATACTTAAAGTGCATATGGAATTGAAAAATTTTGTTACGTAAAAAAATATATAATAAATTATTTTTTAAAAAATTATCCATGCTATCTTTTACCAGCCATGGATAACTATTTATACTTTGAAATCTAATTTTTTTTTAACCAAATAAAATCATTTATTGCGTGTTGATGTGTGGACCCATTTGTCTTGCATGTGTTTTGTCGTCGTGGTCGCGTAAATCAATTGCTATCCTACATTGGTTGTGTGTAAGTTGACGTACAGTTTATAGGAGATTTCGTATTTAATAAAATTATTATAATTTTATTAAATAATTTTTTTATTGGTAAAATGATAAAATCAAGGGTGAAGTGTTATGATGCCCCTTAAATTTTAAATATAATTCAATTAATTATCTGAAATAAAAATATATTTTTTTAATTTTTATTTTTGTTTATAATTTATTTTTATGTATCAAAATTTATAAATAAAAAAATTTTAATTTTGGCCCAAAAAAGGTTGACTAACTTCTTCCTTAGATAAAATTATAAAGATTTAAAAATAAATTATAAATTTGATAATTTATTCTTAAGTAAAATATTAAATTTAAATTTTATTTTAAAAAATAAAAATATTATTTTATACACTGTTAGTGAAATTAAAAAATTTCAGAAGCAAAATTAATGAAATGACACATATTTTATTTTTTTTATTTCCTTAAATAAAATTTAAGAGATTTTCATTCCAATAACTCTGATTGTAAAATTTTTTAAATTTACTTATTAAGTGTATCAAATAATTATCTTAAAATAAATATTAGTGAAAATCAATTATTGTTCCAAGGGGAAGTGGGCATAATATGGGCGTGATGTTGTCTGGTTCGCAAATTGTTAGAGCCGACGAAAAAGGAAACCCGCAGCAGGCCATCAGCCAGTCCAGGCATGAGGGCGTGCGCGAACGTCCGAAATTGGAACTTTCGCGTTTAGGAACCCTTTTTTTTTTTTTTTCGTATTTGTATTTGGCGTTTAGGACTTTTTCGATGTCCCCTTGCCTTTGCCTTTGCCTTTGCGTCCTTGCAGTGGAAGCGTAACACTAGCAGGTGCATGGCAGCCCATGTCTCTCCTCATCTTTTCCGTGTACGCCAGCGTCCATCCTCAGCTTCTATCTCTTTGGAAATAATTAATGTCATCTATCATTTTCATTACCGACGGGGCTTTACACCCTTTCGTTATTATTTTTCCTCTATTACTTTGTTACTATTTCACTAGTAATCATATTTCCTGTTTCAAAGAAATCAAAAACCCGATAAAATGCTGAGTATGAATGGAATTTTTTCTTTTTTTTTAACAATAATGTAGGTACTCCCATCTCATGGTGTTAAAAAAAAGTATAAGACTATTGCGAGGTCCTCTAGAAACTGAATATCGAACTATTACTGCTGCTACATGGATTAGATCTCTGTCGTCTAAGCTCCTTCTCAAGAAAACTTCTTGATGTGATGATTTCAATGCTACGCGTACGTGTGCAATCCTGTATTTTATATCAAGAAAAATTATTTACAACGTATTTATTTTACTGTAATAAGAATTTTATTTTAGACATATTCAATGCATTATATTAAGCGACTGTTTGTTTGTAGAATGGTTATTTCGTGAATAATCAATTACGGTCTTATTTTTCAAAATCACTGAATAACTTTTTAATGCCCTCCACTGAATATTTCTTTTAAATTTAGGCGGAATGAGAAATTGCTTCAAAAGATTTTCCTTTATCAAGTATTTGAATCCTATATTATTTTATTTTATTGAATTAAATTTTTACATAAATTACTTTATTCTCACAAAATAGTTATTCTATTGTAATTCTATCTTATTACAGTGAATGAAGCACAACATTAACACTTGACCATTGTTTTATCCAAGAGAAAGTCAGTCGAGGTTTATTACATGTTAATCACATTTCCAATACAAACGAGTTAAGCCGATGCATGCAATATAACCAAGGCTAT
>JAQSVH010198929.1:0-46661 GCA_029448705.1 Adansonia digitata
TTACATGACAAATATTTACTAAAGTAAGTTTGTTAAAGTATTTTGGAATCACATGACCTCTTTTCAAATCATCTCTAAATTGTGTTGTTTCATTGTTCATGAAGGAATGAACCGGTAATCTTCTCTTATTTGCTAAAAGTGAGATTGTTGCTTTTAACATTAGTAGTGTGGTCTTGGGATCATTGCTCGCAAGGTCAATTTCTTGATTTTTCCATTTCTCAAAATTATGTTTTTTGGGTTAAATACATATTTGGTACTTATAGTTTATCTTGATTCTTAATTTAGTATCTAGAGAAATTTTTTGGCCAAATTGATACCTATATTTTAAGTCCATCTGTCACGTTACACCCATGTCATTTTACGTTAAAAAATCTAACATGCCTTTATGGCTAATAATATCAGCCTTGTGGCAAAAAAAACCATGTTTGCATTAAAATTTTTTCCCCTCAGCTTTAAACATATTTACAAAAAAAAAATGTTAAAATTTATTTTTTGTTAGCAAAAACAAAACGTCAGCAGTAAGAAAACATAACCTGAAAAAATATTTTCTTTTGTTTTCTCATTAGATTGAAGGAAAGAGTAAGGGAAAAGATGAAAAGATAGTGCAATTTGAAAGGGATTAGAGTTGAAAAAAAGTTAGGGAGGTTTGGTTTTATTGTGTTTGGTTATTGATAAGAAGCATTTGAGAATGAAGGGTATAATTTTTGTGTTTCACTATTAGGTGACAAGCAATTATTGAAGGTATAACATTTGGGTTTTAGAAAGTTTTGTTATTGATTATTTGAGTTTTTTTATTTATTTCAGGTTTGTTTTGGAAAATTTTTAAATTTTTAGGGTTTTCTTTTTTTTGTTCTGCAGCAAAAAAGATTCTATAAAGTGGATTCTTGGGAGTGGGTTCTTTGACTAAGGAAGAGAAGTAATGAAAATAAGAGGTTTGTGTCTTGTTTTTGTCAAAATCTTATCACAAATGAATATTGTTGTCATGTTGCTTTGTGTATTACTATATTGTAGCAGACAAGGATTATTTTTGTATGTATCTTATTCTTGTTAGATGTTGTGAAATAAAATTGTGGTATGCTTTTGGGTATCATTTGCATTATCCATGTTTGCTTTATTGCATAATAGTATATTAGGATTGAATAAGTGATTAGTTTTTTGAACTTTTTTTGCAGGATTGTTATGGCTTGGCTTAAGCATGAATTACATATGCATTTGGGATAAAACTTTGTGAAAGATCCAAAATTGTCATACGTGGGTGAGAACACAATTGAATGGGTAATTGATGTTGATTTTTTTTCTTATGGAATGTTGACTAAAATGGTTGAAGAAGCTATCTATGCTGTTGTCAAATGATTTCCTTGAACCGAGGAAAAACTTAAAGAATGGTCTAAGGGTAGTATACGATAATGTTTCTTTATCTATATGATACACCATATAACATTTGTAGGGAAGATACATGTCTATGTGGAGCATGAAGTTAGCGCACAAGAAATTCTAGAATTTGTCTTATTACTTTCAAATGTGCCATATAGGGAGATGCTAGGGATGTGGAAAAAAATGAGGAAAGTGGTGCATCAACTACAGGGGGACCAAGTAGTAGTATAGTAAGTAATGAATCAACTGGCAAACCAGGTCCCACACCCACTCCAATAAATGATGATAATGTGGATAGGATCCATAATGGCAATAATGAGGTTAGCAATGAGTCAAATAGTAATGATAAAGAAGGGCTTTTGTAGGATAAGTGGATTTTAGACATGGAACATGAAGAGATTAGGGAAATTAAGGTAAATTATAAAGAATTAGTGAGAAAAAAAAAGTTGTAACTTCACTTCTACTGATATCCCACCAGAGGTAGATTTTGAAGGTGTTCAAAATGAAGTAAAGAAAAAGAAGACAAATACAGAAGAAAGAGAAGGTAAAACTGCAGAAGAAAATAGAGAAGGTTAATCTAGTGGAGAGAGATAGACTACAGAGATTTGTCTGACAAGTGTTTGCTTTGAATTAATAGTTCTGATAAAACTACAACTTGAAACCAAAATTAGATTGTTAGGTAAAATGTTTTTGAAATTACATTATTGATTTAAATCTCTTAAAAATAATGTTTTAATTGTTTAATATCACTTAGAATATTTTTGAAATGAATTTCATTAAATTACATGCCAAGAAAAATGAGTTGATATCTAGTAATCAGTACCTTTTTAATTACGTGTTAACTTAAATTTTAATCTTTATTCGGTTTCAAAATTTGATATTTAAATAAAAATCCCATTTATTAAAATAATATTCTAAATTTATTACTTCGTATGAAAAATTCGGTTTTTAATATTTTTGAAAATCAAAATTTCTTTCGTATCCCACATGAGGATCAGAAGAATACAAAAGGTTTTATCATTCACTTTCATACCTCACTGGAGAGTCGAAGGAATACAAAAAGTTTTAAAATACCAAAATATCTTTCGCACCCCACCGGAAAATCGAAAGAACACGAAAAGGTTTTGCTTTACAAAATTTGAAAAATCTTGATTTTTTCTTTGAAAAGGATATCTCTATATTAAAATAATCCATAAAACTCTTCTCATATTCTAAGAGAAATTTCACATATTATTTAACTTGGAGACATTACCTTTATTTTCTAAAAATTCCAATTTTGTTAAGAATATTAATAGAAAAATTGTCCTAAGACCTAATTTAGATGAAAAGTTCTAAAACTTAATTATTAAAACTCAAATTTGATTGATAAGACCAAAAAGTCTTCTAAAGTACCATTGACTTGATCGTATCCTGTAACTATAAAGGGCTTGTTTTAATGCCAAATAACCAAAATGCCTATAAGTTATACTTTCGACTTAAAAGTATCTTGATAACCCTAAAGGACTTGAAAATAGTATAAAATAATGAATCTATCCCTAATGTGTACCTTCGACATTAAAGTATCTCAGTAATGACATAAGACTTGGTTTTAATGCAAAAATTATCAAAAATGCCTTCAAGAATACCTTTGATATAAAAGTATCTTGATAGCCCTAAAAGACTTAATAATAGTCTAAAATAATGAATCTATCCCTAATGTGTACCTTCGACATTAAAGTATCCTGATAATCATGTAAGGCTTGGTTTTAATGCAAAATTATTAAAATACTTTTAGGATATACCTTTGACTTGGAATTGTCTAGTAACCCTAAAGGACTGGAGAATAGTCTAACCCTAATGTTGTGCCTTCGACATGAAAAATCCCAATAATTACATAGGACTTAGCTCTAACGCAAAATTATTAAAATACCCTCAGAGTATACCTTCGACATAAAAATATCTTGATATGATCATAAAAGGATAAACCTATCCTAAATACACACCTTTGACATAAGAGCATCTTGGTGACTGCATCAGACTTGGTTCTAGAAAAAATTCCTAAAATGCCCTTAGAGGCTACTTTCGTTTTGAAAGTACCTCGATGACTCTAAAAAACATAGAAATTGTATGAAATAACCTTTTACCTTAAATGGTAATTTGGATATCCAGGTAACCTAAAATGCAAAAATTGCAATTAAGGTCCAAAACTTTTTCAAAATTTCATTTTGTACCCTCAAGAGAGTCAAAAGAATAGGAAAGTTCTTAATATTTTCTATACCCCACCAGAGGATCAGAGGAATGCTAAAAATATTCATCAATTATAAAAATACCCTAAAAAGGAAATTTAATGTGAGAAATGACCATTTTAACCTAAAATGATATGTTTTCCTAATGGTCCCTAAACTTTTCTAAATATGCAAATCGATTCCATACATAATTAAAAGACAAAATTAAACATCAAACATATCCAAATCAACACAAAAATCATACCAAAATTCACAAGAAAGGTTCAACCAAGCACTTTTGGCCTTGGGACAATTTTTTTCAAGTTCTGCGAACAAGTCCCTAAGCTTTCTAAAATTACAAAATAGCCCAAAAGGGTAAAAAATGTATGATATGCATCTAAACATGTTAAGAATGCATGGAAAACACCCCTAAAAGTCTACCAAGCATTTGGCCAAGCATGAAAAGTCTTAAAACAATTTCTTCAATTTTTCAATTTAATCCTTAAAATTTTCATATTTACAAAATAGCCTAAAAATAAAAAATTCATAAATAAGCCATTGTTAGAATTGGCCAAACATAGCAGCACCTTTCTAAGGTCTTTAAACTTACAATTTTTAAACATGACAAAATAGGCCAAATACCATAAAATCAAGCATGAAAATTCCTTTAAGGATTATCATCGAATTTGGCCAATCACTAACAAACGAGAAAAAATATTTTTTAATATGAATACATAAATAATCAACCTATATACTAATTTTTACCAAGCTTGCATCATCATCATGTGTAAAATCATGAAATATGGATATATAAACATATTTTATCAAATATTCACATGACACCAAAGAAAATAACATAATCATAAACATATTCACATGATAAAATACACGACATATCAATAAAAATATGTTTTTTAATGAAAATCAATTTTTTAAAGAAAAATCAAACTTAACAACTAAATCAGGGAATTTGTTCATGGCTTTTACAGTTGGCCTTTCAACATGGATTAAAATCCATGAGCACAAGTGATTATCAAGCTCACAAAAAAGAACAAAAATGATGGAAAATGAAGAAGATGAGCAAAAATTTGAAAGAAACTACCTTGAAAGCTTGAAAGTTTAGAAGGGAAAAAGCTGAAATTACTTAGCAAAATGGCCAATTTTTGAGATGAAAACGCTAGCCCTTTATGAAAGTTTCCTTTTCTTTATTTATGTGGGGAAGAATTAGCCAAGGGGGGCTAAAATCCCCCTTGGCTGAAAATCTTATTGTTTTTTTTTTCTCTTTTTTGTTTCATTTTTTGGTTGATATTTTATTATGATAAGAATGAATTAATTTTTTTTGTCATTGTGTGAGCCATTATGGATGACTTATCATCTTAATGAAACTCAAGATAAAATCAACTAATGATATGGTTGAACCAAGCTAAACTGGTTAGGGAAAAATTGAAATCCAACGAAACTAGTTTCTATGAAACTAGCTTATTTAATTCCAAATTTTAAAATAAAAATAAAAATAAAATTCAAATAAATAAACATAAAAAAATTTGGAAATGAAAGAAACAAAATCACAATAATAAAAAAAAATCTTAATTAGAAATCCCAAACTTGTAAAATTTTACGAGAATTCTTAAAAGAAAATTGATATATATATATAATCAAAACTCATAAAATAAATTCAAAAAATAATTTAACATGAATTTAATAAAACTATTTAATGGATTTTAAAAATTTTAAACTTAGAAAAATTTCACCGAAAAATTTTACAGAGTAAAAAACCTTGTATATTGAAAATGAGAAAAATTCCAAAAATAATTCTAATTTTGAGGAGAATGAGCTGAATTTAATCCATTCCTTAAAAAATTAATTTATAAAAATATAAAGATAAAAAATTGAATTTTGGAACAAATTTTGCTGAAAATTTTCATGAGTATAAGTTCATAGATAGTGAAAAGTTCAAAATTAATTGGTAAACTCGTGGAGTAAAATGCCGATATGGATTTTCTTTATTTTTTTGATACTACTTGGGTATATAGAAAAATATACGATGGTCAACTCTCAAACTTTACCAAAAATTTTGAAAAAATTCCCAAAAATGGAAAATTTAATCGTGATGACATCCACATAAACAAATTTTAAAATTTCAAAAGAATAAAGTTAAAAGCTAATTATTTTACCTTGATATTTGTCTTTTTTATCTGCGTTTGTTCTCTACAACCCGAAATGGTAATTTTTCTTTCACGTGTACATGCAACATTTAGGGATGACGGAAGAGGTTATGAAAATGTTCAGCCCACCTTAAGAAGTCTATTTTCACTGGGCGGCCACTAAGTTCTTTGTCTCAGATATTTTTGAACTATCAAGAAAGGACCCGAACAATATTAAGCTTCAATAGCTGCTCTTTTTTGGTCATTGTTTGGAATTAGGAATAGGGCAAAGACTAAAAGAGATACGATTTTGTTTGGGTTATATAAGCCTTTTTACAAAAAAAGGTTTTTTTTTTAACAAAGACACATATATATAACTAACTGCATCAATTTTTTTTCACATTTAAGTGACAATTTTGCAAAGATTGAGCTATTAGCTATTTTTGGGCTTCTTAAATTCTTAGTGCCAATTTTGTAGGGACTAAGCCATCAGCTACTTTTGGGCTTTTTCATTTTGGTGCTAATTTTGATAGGGATGAAACCATTAGCTACTCTTGGGTTTTTTTATTTTGGTGCCAATTTCGACAAAGATAAAACCATCAGCTACTTTTGGGCTTTTATGCAGGCCAACTTCATTGGTTTTCTACCAAATAAAGAGAACCTACAAAAACTTTGCCCATCCTTTTGCTTAATTGAATGAAGTTAACTCAAAACTTTTTCACCCATCTTTCACAGGATTAAATGAAGAGGCCATTTTTCTCTATCGATTTCTAACCAAGTGAAGCTGACAAATAATAACTTCGTTAATCTTTCTATTTAATTGGATGAAGTGACTTAAAGACTTCTTCATATATCTTTCTCAAGATTGCATAAAGAGGCCAGCCTTTTCACCTATCTTACATAAGATCATGTGAAGAGATTAGCCTTTTTCACTTGCCCTACACGGGATTGTCAGATGAGGTTAGCCTTTTTTAACTACCTTACACGGGATCGTATGAAGAGATTAGCCTTTTTTACCTACCTTACACAAGATCGCATGAGAAAAGCCATTTTCTTAAAGCCTTCTTCACCTACTTTACACAAGATTATGTGAAGAGTTTAGCCTTTTTCACCTACGCTACACAAGATCACATGAAAAGGCCATCGAGCTCAAAACATTTGCCTACACTTAACGAGATCAAACGAAGAGGATATTTTTCTCAAAACTTTACCTACCTTTCAAGGGATCAAATGAAAAGGATATCTTAATGAAAACTATGCCAACGTACATGGGATTGAACAAAAAGCATATCTTACTGAAAACTCTGGCTACCCTAACTGGGATCGCATGAAGTAAATTTAAATCCTACTTCACCTACTTTCACAAGGTTGAATAAAGAAGACTTATGTTTCATATATCAAAAAGATTCCTATATGTCAACGAGGCCTTATCAATCTGAGCCTTATTATTGTCAATTTCTTTTCTTCTTAATAGCTTACTGTTAAAGGTTAAAGCATGATTTAATATTTACCTTTTGAAATCCTTCTTCTAATCTTGATTTTATGAGTCTGAGAATTGCTCAATTTTTCTTGAAAAAGACATTAGATATCGAAGTGTTATTCATAAATTCAAAGATATAACTTATGCAATTCAATAAGAATTAGCATTCGCTACTCAAGGCATAGTTATATATTCCCATTGAGATCATGAAAAATATCTAAATTCATCTAATTCCAAGATTTATAAAATGAGGTCATCTTTTTATTCTAACTTGAAAAAATCTACTTGATCAAAAATATAGAAATTCTAAAATGATTTCAACCATGAATTTTCTAATATCAAGGATCATGGACATGTTGTCTTCATCTATTAAATATTTCTTGTGATTGATATCACCATTTGGGACATCCTTGAATGAGGTAAAGAAATAAATTTAGAGGCATAAATGGGATGGCACTGCTAAAATTTAATTTGAAGAAATTGGTACAACAAGGTTGAGGTTCATCAAGACCAAATTTAAATAAATGTTAAAAGGCAATCAATTAAGTTATAAGATCCTTTTAATCTTCAAATACAATAGCCTAAGAAGTGTTTAACTAACGCTAGCAAACACCAAGTTTGAGGGCTTAATTTAAAGGGTTTTGGTAAGCATCAATTTCTAATGGTTGGGCACAAAAATTTTAAAGTTTATTTTGAACAAAAATTAATATTAGGGCATTTAACTCAACCTTTTGCTGATATCAAGAAATTTTCAAAGATTTGGGATCATTTATGAATTACTAGGAAGGGTTTATGGTTACCTTTGCTAATTTAAGAGCAACCTCAAAGCCTTTAATTTTGTTCAAGTTTGCCCTTTTTGGGTTTTCACTTTAGAATTTCATCATTTTTCATTTTTTTAATTGATTGCCCCATCATATTCTTGAGGACTAAAAAATCATTCAAAAAGATGAATTTGAAAAGAGCATTCTATGAATGGTCTAACGGCTCAAATAGCTATGTTTCATCAAAATGGACTTTATAGGTACGTAACGTAGGCCATGGTTCTTAGTTTAGAAAGAAAAGGATAAATAGGCCCAAATTAAGTGTTTAAGGGTAATTAAATCAAGGATCACTTCACTTCATAAGAAATTGAAAACTCTTTCAAGATGAACAAATCTTTGTTTCTTTATCTTTTTCTACTTTTTCTGCTTTTCTTTACTTCTTTCTTCATTATATTTTTCTTTATTTTTAATTTTGAAGAAACTTGAAATTTTCTTCATTCTTACTTTGAATATTTGATCTTGAAATTTGAACTTTATTAGGTCTTCAAAATTTGCCTCGTGACACTTGACATGTTCTTCTTGTAACTTTAGATTGGAATTTGCCTCTTTTGATTTTGTGATCTTTGATTAGAGTTTGTCTAAATTAAGACAAAGTTATCTAAAAGTTAGATAATGTCCTAATTAAGACAAAAAAAACTAAAAATTAGGGAATGTCCAATTTAATGTCTTAAAATGTTGTTTTTGGAAACCAAGTTTCCTAGAATGGATGATTTGTCCAAATTAAGATAAAGTTATCTAAATATTAGATAATGTTCTAATTAAGACAAACAATCTAATAGTTATGTAATAAATAATATAAGACAAGTTTCCTAAAAGTTAGGAATGTAATTAAAAAATGTTTTAACTAGAGAACTGAAATTTCTAAATAATTTGATAAATCATCAAAAAATATTTTATGAGGTTTATGTAAATGACACACAAGATCACCAACTAACATTAGCTTTGCTTATTTTGTTTCATGTTTATAATATGATTATGTTAGCATGAGGATGATTATAGACTAGACCTTTGTATGACTAGGTTATGGATGGTTAAAATTTTCTTTTGGTATTTATTTATAAATAGGGTCTATGACCCCTGCATTCTCTTTTAATTTTGGGCTATAAATTCTTTTCTCGCCTAACTCCCCTCAAATGTAACTCGAGGTTTCTTACAATATATAATATTTACCTAGAGCTTATAGATTTATATTTAGGTTAAGATTAGAATTTATGTAAATCTAAGATGTAAAGAAGATGGGACCAAGAAGAAAAGACCAAGAGATCATCATCAAGACTTGTGAAGACCTTGTATGATATCCCTAAGAATTTGACCAACTAGTTTCCTAATAGTTCAAGGAAACTAGATAGATAAAGTCAATAATCATCCTAGTAGATTGTATGTGTTAGATTTATTTTTGAATTTATATATATGTCATATATGATTAAATAAATACTAAGGATGCTAATAAAACAAAGCAATGATACCTAAGATAAACAATTAAAAACCCTTCATAAAATATTGAGTCCATGCCTAAGCATGATCAATGCTTTCCATTATTCATAACAAGATACCCGAGTTTTAGTAGTGAGGATTTTTTAAGCCATTTTCATCGAACGGCTTGAGTTATGAATAATGGGTCTTACTTAACTATTGTTTTATGGTTCAGATGTGTAGCACTTGCCCATATAACTTTAGAGACGATGGTTAAGTGACATGCATACGATGTATTTAAGCAAAGAGTTGCCACCTAACTAGTCTAAGAGTTGCATAGAGATGCAATCGATAAACTAAACTACCTACATAATTAGCTTGTATGTTATTTGTTGAGTTACTCAATATTGAGTAAAGGTGAAAAGGGTGCCTAGCTCATTACAACGATTCAAATGTTAAACTTTTCGAGTTATAGTTGAGAGCTAAATCTTGATGAAATAATGAGGACAATCATTAAAGTTTTAAAACCATACTTAATGATTGAAATTGCAAACTACTAACTATAAAATGTTTTGGTTTATATTGGATAAAATCACAGCATGACTAATAGACTATCACTAAGTAGCCTATATGATCCTAATAAGTTTTAATGGGCCAGACTCCATTGATTAGTCCTACATTGAATGGCATATCAATGAATAGCCTATTAGGTCAGAGATAGTCTATTAAGTTCATATTGATGACCTTGATCAAGCCACATTGTGATAATGGCTAATATGATCCCTAAACTCTGGAAAAGCCAATAGCTATTTAAGCTCATGAAATCATCTGAAACCTTAAAGAATTGTTCTATAAGAATAATCATAATGAGAGGTTTAACATCCTTAAGGAATTGTTCCTAAGTAAGATATTAAAGGTAGCCTAATCAAGCCTCATATGAAAGGATGTATTTTAAGACTTGAGCACTTTAAATAGATCATGAACAATGCGTTATCCATATGCTTTCTTTTTGAAGAAAGACAATGGAGATCATAAGAGAATATGCCAATATTAGGGAGATCTAGATAAATAGAGTAACGATTGCAAAGAAAATATTGATATGATCCAAAATTAAGAAACATGTATAAGTTTTAACATTAGATATACACTGAGATCAATTCACTTCTCTTGGTATATGATATGTAGAAGTTGGTATTTAAGTATGTATAATATATTATAAGGCTAAATAAAAGAACTAGTGAAGATGGACCATAAATAATGGCAACCTTGTTGATGTTGATTAAAGCTTACCGTTTTTATTAATGTTTCTAAAAGATAATCTTGATTTATTTATAAACATAAGATGTTTCTGTTGTTCCTTATTGAATAAATCATTAATCATAAAATTTGTTCTATGTTATGGTCTCATTATTCTTGAACAGACACTTATAATATTATTAAGAATACTAAACAATCTATAACTTAAAGGATTCCAAAATAGTTTTTGAATCTAATTCCATTACATTTACACATATAGGATTTAATAGGAGGCATTTATGATTCTTTGAAAGTTAATGATCATAATTCAACTTGGTGATAAATAACCATTATGTTAAAAATAAATTATTTAGAAAATGTTCCAAACTAGAGAAGATTGCATGTTTATATCTAATAGTCATAAACAAACTCTTTCGCTTAGGCTCACAAAATTAGTTATATTTGGATTATTAGCTTACAAGCTCATAAAAGATTCTTGATAGTTGCTAAAGTAACAACAAAGCCATATGATAGGAATCTAGGTCTTATTGTGATCCGAATAGTTAATGACTTTGATAATGAGAATATCATGAATATAACTAAAACATATTCTCACAATTGTACTCAGTTCTGTCCGAGTTGAGACATAATTGCTAATAAAAAAAGTTTAGCATTGGATGCATTAGTGATTGTCTTAGTGCAAGTGGGAGATGTTAGGATATGCTCTAGAGCAAATTAGACTAGATGAGGCATATAATAGTTAATGATGCAAACCAATCACTTGTGTAGTGATTTAAGGTTTTCTTTTATTTAGTGGCATGATTGCCAATCATGCAAACACTACTTGGGTGAAACCCATGAAACATAATGGCCTTGCAAAGTTAGTACTGAGTTATAATGATGAGATCTTTATGCATCAAAGCCTTGTTTTTATAAACATTTTAAGTCATTTTATTATCAAGACAGGGCATTGAGAATGCATAAAGACTAGCACGTGCTAAGCCTTTATGCATTTGATGCATGCAACTTTTTGATTTCATAGAAGAAAAAGTATAAAGATACTTAAGGAAAGCATATAGGTGCTTGTTTAGTGGAAACAAGTTCACTAAACATGGCCTGTATAAGAACTCCATTTGGTATAAGTTATTCAAGTGTCTATGGAATAAGTTATTATGTGCCAGTCGTGTATATTAGTCCTTAAACTTATGATGCGAGGTTATCTCGTATGAGAAGTTTCATACTTTGATTTATCTAAAATAGGTCCACAAGGGATTAATACTTAAGGTAGGGTATGTTGAATATGACATGAATTATATGGTGGATGAATGAGTGATCTAAAAAGGATTCACCGCTCCAGGTGACATAAGGGACATATCTTATATATTCTTGGCTTTGGTTAACTTGATAAAGTTGTTGGCTAAAGCATAATGAATTTAGAAGAAATTGTTTCTCTAAATTCATAAGGTTAATCAAAAGCTGCAAGAACTAATATGTATTAGACATAAGTAGACACTGCACCATGTTCATGGTCTTTCTAGGATATTTAGTGAAATGACCGAAATACACTAAGAGGCTAGTTATTGAAAGGTTTCTTGAAGAGGTCATATTGACTCTTTTTGCATATTGGGTGGCCATGATGCCTTGCTAGAGGCCAATCTTGGTTTATAAATATAAATACACTTAATTGAGTAATTATATTTATTACCATTATGATGGAAGCCTAATTGGTCACACACAATAAAATGATCTATTAGATTGAAATCAAGATTTAATTAAGTGTGATTTAATTAAGTAGAAGATATAACGAGGATATTAAGTAAGTTCAATTAAGTACTATCGAAAACATAAATTAGATTTATGAAATATAACTAGAGATGTCTTAATATGGCAATAAAGATAAGAATGTCTTATCAAGATAATGTCTATTGTAGACATGGTTTAGGGATATTATTAACTAAAGCCAAATAATTGTATTTGAAAAATGAAATAATTATTTGATAATTGTTTGATCAATTATTTAATAATATTTAAATGAAGTGAAAATTGTTTTACTTAGGTTAGAAAATTTAATTATAAATTAAATTATCTAACATGTAAATTTAAAGATCAGGCCAAAAGCCTTATTTACCAAGTCAAGGGAGTTTAGTTGTCAACTACTCCAAATTAGGCTTGTTAATGGGCTAGACGTATGGAATAACTATCTTTAATATGCTATTGGACTAAAATATTAATAAGTTAATATTAAGACCTAATCATGGACAAGCTAAGTAAAATAGTTTTAAGTGGGCTACAAGAAACACTTCAAATTGAGGCCACCTTATGGTATGCTAGTGCTGGGCTTAGTTGACCTAATAGTCAAGCTGAACCTAGCCCAAAGTGTATTTAAATACATTATTAAGGCTTTTTGGTTGATTAAAAGCATTAGAAAAAACCCTACGCACCAATCCTAGACTACCCTAAAAGGGTTTAGTGCAACTTTTGGTTTCCTAGGCTCTTTTTACGTTTTCATGAATTTTTTGAGTGTTCTTGAATTGTTCTTGACACAATGAAAAAAGGTAAATAATTTTCCATCCTAAAGGAATTAGTTTTTCATAAAAGTAATAAAATTAACCGAATCTCAAAATCCTTACTTCCCTAAGCCTGATTGTGAACATTTGTATTTAAGATGATCAAAAAATGTTTTTTTATCACAATAAAAGATGAAAAATCATTTTCTATCCTAAAGGAATCAACTAGATTAAAAAATTGTAATTTTTGGATTCGTTTGCTTGAATTTACGAAAATAGCTACTTCTTTGTGGTGTTATTTTTTTCTTCTTTAGACTAATAGGTAAATGAATTATTCCTGGATCACTTCAGATCTAAATCTGTTGACTAAATATCTTTTGGTCAAGGCTTGAAAAGTCTTCTAGCTTGCACCAGAGAACTATCGAACCTCATTAAGGTTTCAATAGGCATCTGCATGGATCACCATTAAAGGTAAAACACTTATGTTGCTTGTGGCCTTAAAATTATAATAATCAACCCATGGTGAATCATGGAGGGATTGGCACCCCTAGAGTTATGAGTCTCTAAGAATGTATGATATCTATCAGATTTATGTTATAAAATTGCTATTTGATCACATAGACCTCTCTTCCTAAGATTTTGAGAGAAATCTAAGAGTTTTTTTGTTTAATTTCGCTGCATATGATTAAGTTTGATTAAAATTTTATGCCTATATCGATATGCATGAGCCTGGGTTTTCCCTTTCTTGAAGAGGTAGCTTGGATGCAGAAGTTCATTACCAAACTTGGTGTAGTTTTGAGCATTATTGATCTAATACCAGTTTACTATGATAACAATAGGGCCATAGTGTAAGTTAAGGAACCAATGTCTCATCACAAATCCAAACATGTGTTACAGCAATATCACATCATTGGAGACATTATTGAGAGACATGATGTTAGCATAGACTAAAGTTCTGTCCCAACAGAAACATTATCATCATATATAGGGCATAAAGCTTAGACATATAGGTAATTGGCTTTAGTTCTAATAGTAGATTATTAGTGTAGGCTCTGCAAGCCAATTGTTGTGGCTTAAATGGCATTAATATTTAGTGATTTTATGTATACCAACATTATATTTTGTTAATGCTAAAGAGATTTCTTTATCCATAACATTTCATTGAATAATTGTTATAAATATCTTATATAGATAAAGCCCACGAAACACATTGGCCTTTTGTAAAGAGT
This sequence comes from Adansonia digitata, assembly GCA_029448705.1. Classification (NCBI taxonomy): domain Eukaryota; kingdom Viridiplantae; phylum Streptophyta; class Magnoliopsida; order Malvales; family Malvaceae; genus Adansonia; species Adansonia digitata. The sequence goes on from JAQSVH010198929.1 coordinate 14,409, forward strand.
TATAATTCTGAGAGCCCTATCATCAAAGCATTGTTTCTAAAATAGTTTATGGTTATTGGATTCTCAAGATAATGTATTGACAATGCACAAAGACTAGTATATGTTAAGCGTCTTTGCATATAAGGGATGCAACTAATCTCACAAGTTAAAGTATAAAGATACTTGGAGATAACATATGGGTGCTTGTTATGGTAATAAGTTCACTAAATATGACCCACCATGAAAGTTCCATTTTCACTCAAGTATCTAGGGAAATACTCTCATGTGTTAGTAGTGTAAGTAATCCTTATACCTGTGACACTAGGTCATCTCGTATATGGAGTGTTATACTTTAATTCCATCATGAATGGGTCCCTAATAGATGGATTCTCATGGTAGGGTAGTTTTAGGATGACATGAATCGTATGGTAGATGAATGAGTGGTCCAAAGAGAATTCATCATCCCAAGTGAGCTAGAGGGATATATCTTGCATATACCTAGCTTGTCTTAACTTAAAGTCCTTGGCCAAGGTAATATTAATTATAGAGTTAACACATTGGGTTGCATATTAATATGGAATAGGCTAAGAGGAGATACTAAACCATGCTCTTGCTAATTTAAGGATCTATAATGAAAGGATTGAATTACACTGAGATACTAAATACTAAAAGGCTTGTCAAAACAATATTGACACTCCCTTCATGTTGGGTGGCTATGATACGTTGCTAGATACCAATCTTGGTCTATAAATATAAATATTCTTAATTAGGTATTTTATATTTATTATTAACATTAAAGGGGCCTAATGGGTCACACACTAAAAGGTGATTCGCAAAAATTAAAATAAGATTAGGCTAGTATATAATACAAGTAATAGTTACTTAGGCCTAAATTGAATAAGTTCACAAAGACTAAGGGCAAAATTATAATTTTTTAAATTAAAATTTTAAACTCTAGATATATTTAACCATGTTTGCCATCCCATATAGATAAACAAAACTTAAAAATCTTGGCCAGGAAGATATGAAAATCCTAAAGTATTTTTTTACCTAAAAATCCTGAGACGTATTGTGTTATTCTTGTGTTCTTAGAGAAATTTTGGTTTCTTAATCTCATTTTGATTATTGAATCAAGGTCTTTTAAGTATAAGGCAAGGTATATTGAAACCTAGGCTACTAGCATGGCTCCCAGTAACAAAGTCTTCTCTTTATTAAAGGTTTTTCGAATCCCTTGTGTGTGTAATTGTTAGAGGTTGGACATTTCGACGGCTTTGGTTTATGGCAACTAGGCTCAGTGTGAGAGTACCTAAACTCATGGAATCACTCCAAGACATTTTTTGGCTGAGGTATGATGGATCTGGATCTATTTTTAATGTTCTTGTTTGTAAAAGATTAATCAAAATCATGCAAGATGATCTTGTTAGGAAGTCTCAGCTTAATCTATTTAATTTATTTCCATTGTTTACTTCACGAAAAAAATTTGTAAATTTTTTATTCTGATAATTTACTATCCTTAGACTTTTTACAATTTTTAGGATAGGAAGGATGTGTCTCGATTCACATTCCTTATAGGTCCTCATAATTCTCTGTAACATGCCCTTTTACCCATTAGTGGTATTCATATGTAAGGCTAAGATCATAGCATTTTAGATACAAAAGCCCCTTAGGCCTTGCTGGAATAGTGAAGATCATTGGCTTTAGACTAGCAAATGAGAAAGCTTTATGGAAAAAATTAATAAAGAGTAGTACTTTTTTATCCTCTTTCTCTTACACTTTTGAGAATATATGAAGCTATTCTTTGAATTGGTTTTCCCTTTTGGAATGTAAGGTGGAAAAGTTTGCATAAAATACGATAGGGCATAAGGATAAATTTGTTAGGCCCAATGATCAGTTATAAGTTAAGGATCGAGACAAGGTTAGAATTGATTCTCTTATGTTGAAAAATTTATTCTTTTTTTTTGCCATCAAAGATATGTTAATAGAAACATCATTTTCCTCCCAATAATTACTTCAGCATTTTTATCTCTAATTTGCCTTATTTTTATCACTTTTTTGTTTTCCCCACAATGAATAATGTCTCCAAATTCTATGAAGGCATTACTGACCAACTTGTCATAATAATGGGATGGGAGAGTATCATAAAGTAAGTAGTCATCGCCTTATTGGTAACAGGTGGTTGAACTTGTAAGGCTATGGCTTTCCATCTACAAGCATAATCTTTGTGGCTTTTATGAAGGTCTACTCTCATATTTTAAAAAGTCTATCAATCTAAAGCCATTTTCAATAAGTGTTTATACTATTCTAGAAATGCTCAAGCCAAAACTTTGCAAGTGCATACTTAGCTTTTATCCAATTAGGAATACCATCTAGATGTTGCTCCAATCAGACTTTTCTGAAAAACATGGATAAGTAGCTTCTTATCCTTAACATATCTAGTCATTTTACAATATTAAGAGGCCAAATGCATTTTTGGGCATTCGAGTCCATCATATTTTTTAAGTTCTAAAACCTTAAACTTCGATAGGATAGTCATATATGGAACTAGCAAGAATTTTTTAACATTTTTGAATCTTCTTTTGTCTTCTATAGCTTGGATTCTTTCTTTAAGTTGGTTATTTTTCTATCGTGATTTTGAATCCTGAATCTTTTTTGATGGATTTTGCTTTGATTGTTCTAGATCAGGAATACTGACTATGCTAAAAGGATTTGTCCCTGTTCATGAACTGATTATAGAGGTACAGAGCCAAAGTGCCCATTTGATTGGACTATATGGTTATCTCCCATTATCTTACAGAAAGAGGTCAAGAAAGCAAATTAGTTCTACAATATGGGCCTTAATAATGTTCATTTTCATTACTATTCCTTTAAAGATTTTATGATAAATATGTATGAGTGAAATGATAATAAGTGAATTAATGAATTAATGAATAGATTAATATTGATAATGTGCATTCCATGGGTAATTAATCGAGTGCAGACATGGGGGAAATCATACTATAAGTAGCAAGAACTCAAATTTTGGCTCAATCATTAGCATCTTATAAATTTAAATACATTACTTGAAATTTTTTTGATGTTCACAAGACATAGAACTATGTTTACAAAGCTCAAAGATTGATCAAACATTGTCTTTGTGAACATTTCTCTATCCTAATATCTTAAAGACTACAAACAAAAAACCTTGTCATATCATCATCTGAGGTTTTAATTAGTTTTAGAAGGTTCTTGGTCAACTAAGGTCATTGAATCGAACCATCCATTATGAAGGACTACACCTTGCTTTTGAAAGTTATATAGCTCTTGATAGAATATTCATGGACACCATAGTGATACTCACACCTGGCTTGGGAAGTGTACAACTTAGGATATGGTGGTCGTCAAGGTTCAATTGGTGCATATATGACTAAGTGGCTTTGTAACAATTTAGAGAAACTTTGACTCAAACTTTAACAAGCTGGTATTGATTAAGTTCTAGACTTTTTTTTTCAAAAATGGTACAATCTTTAATAAAATACCCGTGTGCCCTAGCATGATACTCATAATGGGTGTTAACATTATACACCTTAGGATGTAGGGGTTTCCTTGAGGTAACATAGCAAGGTGTAACTAACTAGCCATGAAAATGTTTTCATTATAGTTCTTTGTAGATCAAGATCAAGTCAAACTATGGCATCTCCTGAGTTATTTTCAAGATTTTTGGGCATTTTTTGTGTAGTAATTTGAGTATTTTGCCTGACACTAGGTGATAAGGTAAGTGAAGTGTTATACCTAGTGAAATATACTGGTTGTGGAGCTAAGGTGTATGAGTATGGGTTTATGTTTGGGGAAATCATGTTTAGAGTACTAAAAACTAGGTATAGGGTATGAACTTGAGCTATCTTATGATGGCTATCATAGCGGACAACATCTACTCTTCTTTCTTTTCTATTCATGAGCTTTTTCTATCAAATTCGAGGAATAGTTGAGAAACGATGGGAGGGCAACTTGAGTTAAATAGTAGGTTAATCTATAACGATGTGGAATTGCGATGTTGGGTTTTAGACATCAGGCATAGTATAAAAATTAAAGGCTTTATGTGAGTCATTTTAGGCTTAAGCACTTATATCTTTGATTTAGACATTGGCAATGGTGACGGTGACTCTCGAGAGTAATCTGTCTTTATTTTATTAGGTTTCAAATCATCATTGTAAATCCAAAAGTTGATCCCTCATCTTTTGATTATTTTTTTTGGCCTTCCTAATAATTTCTTTAAGAATGCTAACCTGTGCTTTCGATAAATTTGTCTTGATATGACTGATCTGGTCCACTACAGATGATAATGCTTTTTCAGTAGATTCCCTTTTAGTTTCAACAAGCAATAACTGGTCCTACCAATTTTGTAAGCTTTTCTTTCAATTCCTAAACATCATGCCTTAGTTCTCTTTAAATGCTTTCTAAAGTGCCGATTCTCTGTTTTAACCAATCCCCTATGTTATGACTTTTTCAATGCAAACAACAAATGGGTTTAGCTATATATAATGATCTATGCTTGAACATGCTAGGGAATGATAAGAGACGGATGGTAGATATGACATGCAAGAAATGCTTATCCCTACATATAAGGCATAAAATGGTATAAACATTTGTAGAATGGCCTAAAAGGATTGAGGAATAGGATGCCCTAATATCACTACTTATGTTTTGATTTTTCTTCTCCTCTTAACTCTTTTTTGACCTTTTTCTTTTTCATTCGTTGTTTTTTTTAATACATGACCATTCAATCTTTTATTAGGAAAAAATAACTAAAAGGAACCATTTTTATGGCATCAATAATAAGGAAAGAAATGCTAAATTCAATGAAAATTTGCCCCAAGACAACATAGGGCATTATGATGCCTTCGAGGCAAAAATTAATGGCCATAAGTAATGTCACTTACTCGCCCATAAGTAATGTCACTTACCCCCCATAGCGTAGGTTAATATAGGTAGCATACCATCGTGTCCGATTTGAATTCATTCCTAATAAGATGATATAGTGCCTTTGGAGACAAAATTAATAATTAGGATAGTGATATTCAGTCATCACCAACCGACGATTGACAGATGTCAAGCCGTTGGTTAAACAACATAATGTTATGCCCCTATAAAATTGGCTAAGGTGTATAATGTCACTTAGGGGTAAGAAGAAGAGGTCGATGACAATGTTTGTTCACCATCACCTAATGATTAATACGCTTAACTGTCAATTAAATAGCATAACAATATGCCTATAGCAAATTAAAGTGCTTGGTGCCTTTTCAAGATGAAATGGGATCATAGGTGACAACATTCATTTGCCATCACCTAAGAAATAATGAACATTAGCCGTCCATTGGATAGCATAATGACATACCTCTAGCAAATTAGTAAGGCAAACGGTGCCTTTCAGGGTGAAAAATACAAACATTGGTGACAATGTTCATTCATTATCACTCACGTGAAAATGATAAATAAGAGTGAAAGGTAAGAAATGTTTCCCCAAGTGTCATATTCTCCAGGTTATTCTAGCAGCATTTTGGTATGGCTTGATATAGTATAGCTCCCATAACTTTCTATGTGAGGTTTAAATTAACTCTAAATCAGTTTCCAAACCATTTCTCTATCTAAAAGGGACACCCAAGGCACCCCAATCATAGGCCCATTGCAGGCTTGGTGGAAATGGTTTGATTTGGGTGAAATGTATGTCCATATGCCATATGGATAAGTAGAACGCTAGGAAAGATTAAGTAATTTACACCTCGAAAAGTATTGCTAGCCCTATTAGAAGATCGTCGTCGTGAAGCTAACTAGCTTACTCCCACCTAATATCAGGTCTTATTTTTTCTTCGACGAGTGGGTTAGGGGTTCAGAACAAATAAAAGTACATGGTATGTGTCGAAGACATAACAACCCTTTTATTCTATTCATTTTATCATTCCAAAAATCAATATTCATTTTTCTTGAAAAGAAAAAACCCTCATAAATCACAAGAAAATGAACATAGACAAAATTAGCGTATAAAGGTTGAATAATGAAGAAAATAGGTTATATAAAAATAATGACCAATGAAAACTAAGAATTGGATAAGATAGGCAAGTTCTAGGCCTTACTTTCTAAATTGTCCTTAGTGGAGTCACCAAACAGTCATAACGTACCCCTTCTAGGCCATCTTGGTAGAGATGTGCCTGACTTAAAAATATCCTTGTTAAGGATTTAGGCATGATATGGTGACAGTGAAAAATGAATGTTTCTCGAATTCGGAGTGGGCAAGATTGCCAAATGAATCGCTCATCCAATGGACCTTGGATAGCCATTATCAAATGGTAGAAAACTTAAAGTCACCACTGACCATTTAGGCTATGTATGATCAAACCCCCATTAAAATCAGTACCTTAAGTTATGAAACTTAAAGTTTTGATTTTATGTTCTGCAAGTACCAAAGTTTAGCAAGTGGTTTCAGGAGTCAGTTATGGATGGGGAAGGCTTAGCATCACACAATGCCATAAATCACCATTTAGCCATATATTATTTCAGTTTTGGTTTTTTCGATTTTAATTTGCCATTTTTTGTGTATATGCCCCTTTGAAGCATGAAAGAATTTTATGAAAAGTAATAAATCCAGTTTTTATCCAACATTTGAATGCCACTATATAACTTGGAAAGAATAAAGAAATGTGTGGTTAAAATAATTTTTAGATTTTATTTGAGAAAGATATTCCACATCAAGCACTAAAGGGATACTGACATGAAACACTGTCTTGGTAATTTCTAAAATGTGTAATTTGAAAATATGATGCAAAATTGTCATCAAGAAGGGAAACATGTTAGTACGACATGAATAATATAATAAATATTGCATAAAAAATAAAACAAACAAAGAATGGAAAAGAAGTAGTCAAGATGTATCTCATAGTTGTCATCGATTATCTAGAAATAATCAAATTAACAACTTTAAGATACGCTCAGACTCGTAGGTCAACTGAGGCATGAAAATTGAGATTTGGTTGAAAAGTCCAAGAAAATCAGGGAGAGAAAAAAATCACAATTTCTAGTAATATATTGAAAAATGGAGTTGAAAACCTTGTATAGGTGAAAAACTTGGTACTTTTTGGAAAGTGAGGTATTTTTGGCTAAAAGATGAATTTTGAATTCAAATCGAGGAGTTTAATAATAACCAAAATTATTTTTATTTAAAATGATTTAGCCTTAATCCACACCAACAGGTATACGGGAATGGATGCAGCAATCTTTGAAAATTCATTTTGGATTTATTTAGACTTGAAAAGTCATAAACAATAGTTTTTTGAAAAGAGAGGTAAAAAATTATAACTCCTGGAGGTAAAAAATAGTTCGTACTAAATTTTAATTACTAGTCCTAAAGGTTTCAAACAATAGGTAATTGGAAAATTATAACTCCCTCATATAAGCTTGTCTAAGGGCAGACAAGATATCATTGGAAAGTTAACTTGATGCCCCTTAATGGAAAAATACCATAAAAATTTAGAAAAATCTTTTAGGCCTCAAAAATATTTTTCCAAATTGGGATTGAGCTACTACTAATATCAAAATGGTGCAGTTTGGTTTTCATTTACCTGGACACAAATTGGGCCATGATTACATGATGTCCATTAGTGAAGGTTCATGGCAGTGGAATCATAGATCCATCCAAAGTCTTGAGGAAGGTAGGAAAGTGGATGATCCGTTATTCACTCCATTGGTCAACAACACTTTGGCTAACATTAAGACTTTTTGTCAAGCATGTCATAAACTACTTTTGGAGGATTAAAAAATAGAATTTGTTTAGCCTTATTTGGCCATGAATTCAAACATAAAATGATTGATTTTACCCTAAGATCAATGTATTAATTTGTTAAAAATAATAGATCTAGAAAAATCCCATTGTTTAGGTTAATTTTGGCCTAACTTGGGTTTTATTTTTCAAAACAAATTTAGACAGATCAAGCAAACATTTCAAAATGCACATGATGAACTAGGAACATATCAATATCTTTCAAACATCAAAGCAAGAGCAAGCATCATCAAGAGACATTTTACCAATTAAACCATGCTTAAAATGCAAAAAATATTTAAATAATGTCAAGAGACACTAAAATTGACATTTAAAAGATGAATCATGATCTAAAATAAAACATGATACTTAAGCATCAAAACAATAGATGTTTAAACTATCAAGGAAAAAGAAGGATTTTCATCACCAAAATGCCACTAAAACATTAATAAGAGCAAGATTAAACCATGTATGATTAAAAATACATTATTTCTTAGTTAGGTTCATGGTCACATGGTCATGGCTTACTAATATGACATTTTTATGAAATGACACAATCGAAATGACATTCTCATATCCCTTTTGCCTTTTTTGCTTCCTTACTCATCGACTTTATAAACCAAACCAGAAGCTCCAAGCTCATTTCTTTTTTTCTTTTTGCTTTTGGTGCCTGATGACAAGGAATGAAAAATGGGGTTGAATGCTTTATGAAGCAAAGCCAATTTGGCTTTTATAATGCCTTACATAGTAGTGAAGAAAAAACCTAAAAATAGGTTATTTTGTATTTTGCCTTGTCAAAATGGTGAGTCACGGGTATCATGGGTGTGCTTTCAACCTTTGATTGGTTAAAGTACCCAAAGTCAAGTACCAAGTACCTTTAGAAGTTTAAAACACCATTTTTTTAATCAAATTTTTGCTAAGAAATGTCCTATTTTCCTAACTAAATGGGCATTGAAAAATCAATTTAATCCAACTCGATAAATCTAATAATTTTAACAAGGCTTGGCATGAATTTAAGTGATTTTCGAAACATAAAATGATCTAAATCATATTTTGAATCGATGATGTATGTCAAGAATCAAACAAAAAATGCCTAAGTGTATCAATACATTTGCTTACGTTTAGCAAATGTATCCATAGATTTCAAAATGTATGGATACATTGGCCAAATTTATCCATATCTTAAAAAAATGCATAAATATATTTTCTTATTTATTAATACATTTGGCCATGTATCGGTTCATTTTGTTATAAACACGATTTTAGCTACTGTCAAACTTTGTATCGATAAAATAAAGTCGATATATCTTGAGAATGTATAGATAAAATGCCTCAAGGTATTGATATATTGCATAGTTTTCACATTTGCTAATATGGCAGCCAACGCATCAATACACCATGATAGGGTACCAATAAATTTGACGAAAAATATGTATTTTACTTAGGTTTGGCTTCCAAAACACCTTACCTTAGCTCCAGATGATTGGAAGTGGATCTGAGCTTAGATTGTGACTATAATTTGGAGCACAAACCTAAAGGATGAATGGGATAACCCTATGGGCTAGATGGAAATAGTTAAGGCATTCGAATGCCTTAGAGCAAAAATAAGTAAAGCTACTACACACTTAAAGAAGATCAATTTGTTTAATACTTAAATCAATTTGGAATCTGGCATAGTAAACGTCGTTGAAAAGCTAATTCAATGAGGTTTAATATAACAATACAACAAAAAACCCAAAAAATTATTTGGTGGCTAAAAAGCATGATGTAACCTAGTAAGGTGCAAAGAACACATCTAATAAACAAAAAAATTTGTTACCTACTTAAACAGACTTAGAATGTCATGTATAGTGCACCATTGGAAAAGCTAACTCAATGAACCTTAATTAAAAATACTCAAAATTTCAAAAAATCTTTTAGGGGTCGAAATTAGGATATTATTCTCTATGGTCACAACATATTAAAGACTAATGCAGCAAACAAAAAATTTGTTACCTACTTAAATAGACTCAAAAAGTCATGCATGATATACCATTGGAAAGCTAATTTGATGCACCTAAAAATATTGAAATATTCCTAAAAAGTGCTTTAGTGGTCTGGAATATAGTTATAATCTACTTTGATCATTAAATCTAGGGGAACCAAATAAGATTCACAACCTATTCAAATGGATTCAAAAATATGCGTATACTATCTCTTAGGAATATTAACTCGAAGAGGTTTCACCTAAAAATACTAAAAAATTCCAAAAAAATCCTTTGGCGGCCGAACGATTAGCCATAAATGATTTTGGTTGCAGGTCCAAATAAAGTGGAAACAAGGTAGTTTTTATTTTTGGTTTCATAGGCTATTTTGAAAACATTAAGTAAGGCTCCGTAAAAGGAAAATATTTTCAATTAATCACAAATTTCCATGTGTCAATTGAAATTTCTTTTAAACAAGGAATTATCAACTAAATTCTACATCATTATGTGACATCAATGACATCATAATTAGGTATTACATATCTAATTAAATTAAATTAATTACTTAAGAGATAAATGAATGAGTTTTATCTCTAATTAAATTAAATTAATTTAGAAATAAGTAAAAGAGTTTTATCTTTTAAAAGATTAAATTAATTAAGAGATAAATAATAAAGTTTTATCTCTAATTAAATTAAATTAGTTAAAAGTATAAGTAGAGAAATTTTATATCTAATTAAATTAAATTAATTAAGAGATAATTTATCTAGATGAGTTTTTCAAAGAAACCATATTCTTTAAGAACTTTTTTTCATTTGTCTCACTAACATTATAAAAGGGAACTCCCCTAAGCTATTCAAGAAAACAATTCCATAATTCAGAAGTCTAAAAAAAAGAAACAAAATTTGAAAATCCAAATTCTCTACAGAGACTAAAGAGGATATCTATCAAGAATAAAAGAAAATTTGAAGAATGATACATCTGTTTTAAAGAATTCTTAAGAAGCTACTTTTTGATCTTATTCTAGCAATAAAAAAAAGTTTAATTCCATTTTTCCAGAATAAGTCTAGAAGACCTTTAAAGTAGACTGTTAATTTAAGGTCAAGTTTGAAGAGCCTTGAATCTAAGTTTTGTTGAAGAAAATAATCAAAGGATTTCTTTATTTTAAAAACATCTAGAGATTGTAACTTTCTAGTTTGATAAATAAAATTATTTAATTGTCTCCGAATTTTCTTTGTCATATTTTTGACATAAAATTCGTGTGTATAGCACCTTATTATGACTTATTGGCATTCTAAGGCTAGCATATTAAGGTTGAGATCTAGACCAATTCATGACCAAAATGGTCTCTAAAAACAACCACCAACAGTAGCTTATAGATAAGCCAAAAACTAGACTTTGTAAACTAGCAAACTCTAAAGAAATTCTAAGCTAAAAGTCACTTGAAAAATAATTTTGTAGCCCATTTACAATAGCATCCAAACATGAACAAGCTTGTTTTTTCCCAATTTCATAAAGCACAAGGAATATCAAAAAGTTATGAAGGTTTAAGTCAGTTAGCTGGACCAAACTTCACATAACTTAAGAGGTCTTTTAAAAGTAAAAATTTAAGGAAACAAGATAAGATTAGCTCCAAAAGGGCTACTTAAACTTAAAAGTTCAATTCATCTAATATCTCAATGCCTAAAGCCTCAAGGTCATCTATCTTTGCACCTTATTTTTTTTAAAAAATAAAACAAGTAATGAACATGTATAAATGCATGGTAAAGTAACATAATATGCTTAAAGTACATGAACAAAATAAGAATGGATGAGAAACATTATTTTTCCTTTTTATTTGATTTGAGAAAACTATGGAACTATAAAAGCATGGCATGGAATATACGTGATAAGGAAAAGAAAAACAAAATAAGTAAACTAAAAAAAAAAGATAAAAAATACCTACCGACCTTTCCTTTATCTTTTTTTCTCTCTTTTTCTTTCTTTCTTTCTTTTCTTTTTTTTTTTTGGATCTATTTTTTAATAATGTTTGAAAAAAAAATGAAAATAAAGGTCTTTTAATCCTTAATATCAAAATTCCCTAAAGAGTGGTGAAAATAACCTTTGTTTTAACTTTTTTATGCATTTTCATGCATAAAATGATCCTCCATTAGTCACCTAATGGCCCTCATTTGATTTTTGGCTTATGGTACTCCTATCTAATGTTAATTGCAAGTGAACTATCTGCACTCCTAAAGTGTATCGATTTTGGCTAGTCTATTTTAATTTAGGGTTAAAAGGAAGCTTGTTTTTTATGGTTCCCTATGTATGCCTAAAAATGCTTTTCTTCCCGAAATGACCACTTCTTAATCCCGTGCATGAAAGACGATTTGGCTTCAAACTGAAAATAGCTTCCATGTTTTTAAAAATTAGTGGTGACATCCAAAATTTAATTTTTTGATAGTGATAGTCAAAACAAGTCCAAGTCTTTGGTCATATATCTAAAGCTTAAGGTGGACATATTCAAAATTTAAGTCTTGGGTAGCAATATCCAAGATTTTGTATGGTTAAGTTTTGGGGTGACATCCCAAACTCACATTAATCTTCTTTATTTTCAGTTTTAAGTTGAACTTATTTTCAAGAAATGGCTTGAGCCTTGGTTCGTTGCTAAAGTCTTTTTTTATTTAAGTTGAACTTGTTTTCAAGAAATAGGCCAAGCCCTAGATCATTGTTGGAAGTTGTTTGTTTTAAGTTGCAAACATTTTCAAGAAATAGGTTACCTGAATCATTGTTAGAAGTCTTTTGTTTTTGCATCGAACTTGTTTTTAAGAAATTGGTTGAACCCTAGTTCATTACCAATGCCTTTTTTTTAAAGTCGAATTTGTCTTCAAAAATAAACTGACCGTCAGATTACTACCAAGTTCTTTTTGTTTACTTTTTTTTCTTTTTTTGAGTCTAGAATCTCTGCTAAAACTTTGTTTTCAATTAGTAAAAACCAGTTTTACGAAGCATCATAAAAGAAAAAAAAATTCTTTCGAAGTAAAGTTTTTCATGTCTAAAACAAATTATGTCCATGGTCTTTGCATTATTCTTATTTTTCAACAATAGCCAAAAAGAGGCAATTATAGACACATAATTTTGTTTGGGCCCTTTAATTGACTTTTTCTTGATTTTATAGGTTCACCGGTGCATCTTAACCTAAACCCTCTAAGATGAAGCATCAATTATCATAAGGCCTAATATGTCTTAAAATGAGTTAGAAAAATTAGATGGGAGAACTAAACGTAAGCTTAGTCGAACAATAAAAATGGAAGCCAAAGTAATAGTCAAAATTAAATATGAGACAAAAGTATAGATAGAAAGTAAAAGAAGTGCAATTAAGATTAGGTTTAAAGAAAACCTTACAAAAAAATTGTTGGGAGCTTAATCCTAGGGATCCAAGATGGAAAATCCTCATTTTGGAAGAAAATTGTTGAACAAATTTTAAATACATAAGGGACAATCTAATTGAATTTTTTAAGGAGCACATAAAGCAACAATTTGATCAAGAAAATCAATATACAAGTTTAATCCAAAAATGCTACCACCGTTCAATTTACTAAGTTAATGTGGCATAATGTTTTGTTACAATTTTACTAATGGACAAAGGCATCATGGACTTTATTAAGATAATTTAAAGACACTTGGGAGCATAAAAATTCCATCTTGAAAAAATATGAAAGCATAAAAGTGTTCTTCCTAGAAGTGCATGATTATGAATGAACATGTAAGCTAGTAATGCAGAAAACAATGGTAATACAAGATGACATTTTTGGATACCACCTATGGTATGTGGTGTCACCCTTTGTATATATAAGCTGAAGGCCTTCATTTTTTTTTACAACTTTTAACCTAGCCACCTTATTATGAAAAAATCTCTGAAAAAAAAAAAAAAAGACAAAACTAGTAGGAATTTTTAGTAAGAAATCTAATAGTTATAATCTCTTCTTCTTTTTCTTTTTCTTTTTTCTTTGATTTGCTTAATGTGCTTACCTTGTGATATTCACATCACATCTTTAATGTTCACAAGGTAATAACATGTGTTCATGCTCTTTCCTCCACGTGGTTAATTGTATTAATGATCATGTGCATTTCTTGTTCAAAACTTGATAGTGACTATTACTTTTTAGAGTTTTCAGCCATAGATTATTATGATCTCATGCATTTCCTCCTTTATTCATGATTTCATGATGTTCGATGTAGGTTTAATCCATGTTTAGATTATTCGTGATGAAGAATAATGTGTCATGATCTAATGTTTCCTTTGTTTCCTTAATGACTTGAATTAAGTTTACTACATGTTTGATAAAACGAGGATGGAATGTGAATTATGGAGTTGGCTATTTTTTCTTTAGTATGTTTGTCCATAGTGAAGTATATGCCATGTTTTTGTGTTTTCTTTGTTTTTTTTAATGATTTACATCAAGTTTTCTACACGTTTAATGAAAGGATAATGAAATGTGAAGTTTGTTATTTCCCTATGAAAGGTTCAGCTATGATGTTTCCTTTTGATGATCTTGTATTTTATTTATTCTTTTATGGTATTGAATGACTTTGCTATATGGTTGATAATATGTATACTTATCTTTAATGTCAAGCATGGCATAAAGCCTTATCAACTTCAGGTTTTTGAGCCTTAAGTGATGTTACCGATTTAAGCTTCAGGCTTATGTGACCACCAAGGGGCTAATCATGCTTGTTTAGTCAAAACTATTTTTAGTATCTCCCAAGGATAGGTTAGAGTTAGCTTAATTAATGAGCCAACCTTACCTTATGGTTTTTATTATAATTTCACCTCACAAACTTGGAATATATTAAATTATATTATGCTCAGATGAATTTTCGTTTGAGGTTACAACAAATTGATTTTAAGTCTTCTTTAAATTAATTTTGACCTTGTTTACATATGGCCTTATTGATGAGTCTTATGGAGTTGTAGTTAGTAAGTAGCATAGGCATTATTTGTTACTATTTTAAAGGATTTTAGCCTCATTCAGAGGAATTCTAATGCATCACCAATGTTGGAAGTATTTTAGGTAAGGGAAGAGACAAGACAAAAAAGGTTAGAAGCATTTAAATGCTCTGTAACTTCCTTGGATATTTCAATTCAATTATCTACATGGTTAGTGCATTTTTTGAGTGCTAATTAAATTGGAATCGAGATAGGCTAATTAACATACCATATTAGAGTGTTAAAAAGGTTTCTAATTATCTTTGGCATAGATAGAACACTTAGGTTAAACATGCAAGGACAATGATCAAGAAAATGGTATTTGAATGCCAATTCTCAAATTTCCAACCCTTCAGTATAACTCATCCCATGGTTCTTAAGTCACTCCAACTAGCTTTAGATCCTTGCATATAGATATTCAAATGTCTAAAAAATTGACTTCAAAGCCTCTAATTGGACACTATTTTGACCAAAAGTTAGGAATACCTATTCCTTTGTTTTAGCTATTACCTGATGTGTGATCAAAAAAGGTTGTGTCGACATTACAGCCCAATTTCTAGGCAATTTACAATAGTTTTAGGTTAAACTTCGTTAAGTTAGCTCCTCAACGGTGTTTCATACCCTTTTCTATGTCCCTTTGGATAAGTAACAAGTTAGTTTCCATTTGCTGTTACGTCTCCCTACACCTAATTGTCAAACCAGTGCCATCCATATTTTGGTCCATGAAACGAATTTCTTTGCATTTTATAGTACTTTTATGTTAAACTTCATTAAATTAGCTTCTAATGATGTATTATAGGCCCTTTTCCAAATCCGTTTATATAGGTAATGAATTAGTTTTTTACTGTTGTTCACATCTTTTGTATCTTGCAGCCAAATTTGGTTGCATAGATATTTTCATCCATTAATGATTCGTTGGGATTTTTATAGAATTTTTAGGTCAAAACTTATCAAGTTATATTTCTAATGGTGTCTTATTTGTGTTTTTAAGAGTTTGTTTGGGTGGGAAAATAATTTAGAAAGCATTTTACGTGCAGGTTGTCCTTTTTTTTAGTAAGGTTACCATGCATAAATTTCACGCCACTTTTTTGGACATATTCGAATACCTCAGCGTAGGTGGCATCATCATTAGATATTCAAAAGGCATTTTAATGCTAAGTCATAGGTCAAAAATCAATTTAAGCTAAATTTTTAAATTCCTCCTAATTTTAACTTTTTTCACCTTTTTCTCAAAGGCCTTTTTGAAATAATTTACTTTGCAAAAATTGATGGATTTTTAAACTAATTCCCGTATTCTTTTATTTTTGACCTTTTTTTGAAAATTTCTTTGAAAATCCTTTTTCTCATTCTTTTTTGAACCTTGTTTGATTTTCACTTGAACTTTTATTCTTAACCACAATTTAAATCTAAACTTGTCTCTAGCCATTATTTGTTATTTCCTTAAGTAATCGAAACTTTTTATGAGATACATTCCAAATCGACCTCATTTTATTATTCTTGCTTACATTATGAATTATTGCTATGTAGATAATATGTTGTGATAAATCGTTTTTATGTTTATGTGCGAAATGATATAAATGCATTCATAAAAATTTGAGCATCGATTTAAAAAAATTAGGGCAATATTCTTGAGTTTGAATATTTTTTAGAGTTTTTTGTCATTTTATTGGCAAAGATGTTGAGATTTACTCTTAATCCGAAAATATCCCTTTTAAATAGCAAACCTAGAAAATATTTTTAAACATAAGAAAAATTCTATGTTCTCTCGAACTCTAAGGAGCATAAAAAAATTCAAATGCATAAAAATTGGGTTATTCATTTTAAATTCATTATAGCAATTTAAGGGAATATGGTTAAATATTAAAATTAGAACCGACAAGCTAGGTGGTTATATGTTATCAATTTTAATGCATTATGGGGATGCTAATCCTTCTTTACACATAATTGACTTCCGAATCCAACTTTTTCTTTAGCTTTCAATGCAAACAATAAAATAAAACATTTTAAAATGAACTTTAAAACTTTAAAGGATCAATTTTAATAAGTAGTAGATCAAACTTAACTAAAAAAAATTGGTTGTGACTTCAATTTTCTGGTTATTTTGTAATAACTACATGAAAAACTCAAACAAGCAATTTGCTCCAACAACCCAACCCTATTAAAAAAATTATTTTTTGTGCTCTAATATGTCAGGATTCTTATATAGCATGTTATAGACATCTTAAATTAATTATTTATGTTAAATACATATTTAGTATTTGTAGTTTACCCCGATTCTCATTGAGTACCTAAAGAATTTTTTTTGTCAAATTGATACCTGTACTTTAAGTCCACCTAATACATTGCCCCAATGTCATATTCTGTTAAAAAAAGCTAACATGGCTTTAGTGACCAATAATATTCGTCTATTAGACCAAAAAAGCCACGTCAGCAATTGTATTTTTTTCCATTAGCTTTGTTCTTATTTACAGAAAATGTAAAAATTATATTTTTATTTTGTTAAAAAACAAAAAGATAGAAATAAAAAAAAAGGTGTAACAACATTTTTTTTTCCTAGGAAAGCATGAGTTTGAAGAACCTTAAACCCAATGTAAATCCAATCATCTAATTTTTTTCCCAGTGGCATCCATTATCATCATCTAAACGTAATCATCTAATCTCCACATTGAATTCAAAGTCTGAGAAAATTTTGGAAAGAAGTTGGAAACATTGAATATTTGATCGTGGAGAAATATATAATTCTCTTTGGTTCCACCAAAAATGGAGGAAAATGAATAAATTATTTTATACAAAAAAATATATAAGAATAGAAAAGGGATCCTAAAGTCAAGCTTAGAATTTTTTTCTGGCAATGTTACTATTATAAGAATCCCAATAACTCAGCCCGATTTTGCGTTAAAAATTCCAACAAGAAAACACCAAAAAAATACCCAATAAATAAAACGTAATCAATATTTACGTTAAAAAGAATCAAACTTGATGGTCAAGAATAGCTTTTCTTTTAACTATGAAGTTACCTAAATCAGCAATGTCACTATCAGGGGGAATCCTTTTCTTCGTCGCCACCAACTTCCTTATTTGCTTCATTTTCCAACATTTTCTTAGTGACTTTCTCTTTCAAATCATCCAAACTATCGCTTTCTCTGCTGCTGCCTCCTTTCACATCCTTTTTGCCAACTTTATCTCTTTTTTCTTCAGTCTTCATGGTAGCAACTTTTTTCAGCTCCATCATGACATCAGCAATGGAGTGGTACTTCTACTCTGCAAAACTAAGATCCAATTCAGCCACTTTTTTTAGCTTTTGGTGCTGTCTAGAACCCTAAGCCCTTCGATCCTTAGCTTCCTTTCGAGAACCTTAAAGCCTTTGATCTTTAGCTTTCTTTTGAGAACCCTAAATCCTTTTCTCCTCAAACCCTCACAAAACCCTTCAAACCTAACGAGGAAACAAAGATTTTAGAACCTGTCATTTTTGTAGAGAAGAAGAAAAGAAAAAAAAAGGAATTTTTAACATATGATTATTAAATATATTGAAAGTAGATAGACAAGTATTATTGGTCATTAAAGCCATGTTAGGGCAAAAAAATGCTGACATGGCTTGTTTAGCCAATTAGATGAGTATTATTAGTCACTAAAGTTGCATTAGCTTTTTTTCTTGATGAAATATGACATTTAGGCAACGTGTTAGATGGACTCATAGTATAGGTACCAATTGGCAAAAAAAATTTTAGGTACAGAAATAAAAATCGGGGTAAATTATAGGTACCAAATATGTATTTGATCTTACTTATTTCTTATGTATTTTCTTTCACATCAGACAGACATTAGGAAATGTATATCTATAATATATATATATATAAAAGAATGAATATAGAAAATCTTTTGAACTGACAAAATTATCTTTTATTGTTTATTATATTACTAAAATGACAATAAAATAATTATTAATTATTAATTATTTAATAAGATTTAAATTAAAAATTAAAAAATAGATGTTTTTAGTGTGAATTATATATTGATATATTGTTGATATTATATATTGTAAAATTAGTTATACTATATATATT
The DNA here is from genome assembly GCA_029448705.1 of Adansonia digitata. Taxonomy (NCBI): domain Eukaryota; kingdom Viridiplantae; phylum Streptophyta; class Magnoliopsida; order Malvales; family Malvaceae; genus Adansonia; species Adansonia digitata. Next base: position 33,171 of record JAQSVH010198929.1, read on the forward strand.
ACAAAATGATATAAATCCAAAAATTATATTTAAAATTATTATAATTTTAGATTAATTCTCATTTAATTAGTATTACATTTATATACCAATTAAATTAGAGTTATAATTTTAGATTAATTCTCACTTAATTATTATTAGAGTTATATACCAATTGAACTAAGAATTTTTATTATAAAATGGATTCATTAACATCCAAGATAACATTCACGTCAATTCTATTTATTGTACTTTTCTTTTAATTTCGATCTTCTTTACTTTTGCATTGTAAACTATTTTTCTGTATAGTTTAATTTTAAAAATGGCTTATAATAGCAGATTAAATGATGATTTTTTTGCTAAGTCAAAAAAACTTTTATTAATAACCAAAAGGTTACAAAGCTAGAAAAAAATAGCAGTACCTTCTTAAAACCCTAAAGAAACACTTGGATCATGAAACATACCAAAGAAAACGAATCTAAAATGTTGCCAAAAAACACAATAACCAACCTCAGCAACTGACAACAGACAAGAAGGGATCACAAGCCAAGAACAACCCCTGATAAAGCCGAACACGTTAGAAAAGGAAATAGCGATTCCCTTTTTATAATGAGGACAGACCGCTCCATATACAAAACATCACCTATAGGATAAAGCCACAAATTTAAAATTTTCAAGAGCAAGTATTTTGCCACCATAATACTAAGCAAGTTTCATACATCGTTATATAATTAAATAACGATTGTTAATACTAACAATTTACAAAATACTCAAAAAGAATAGAGTATCTAAGTAATAGTTTTTCATAGAAGAAATATTGAGTCATACTCTAATGATAATGGCATTGGAAATAAACTGAAAATAAATTTGATTGATGATGAAGTAATATTATGATATTTAAATGTTAAAAATGAACTTTTCAATCTATATTTTTTCAAATTATTTTTAATAAATATTTAAATTTCAAGGAACCAAAATTCAAGCTATGATGTTTAATAATGCTATAAAAGTTTAAAGATATTTTTCAAAAGGGTCTTTACACCGTTACAAAATGGTGCAGTTAAAATATTATTTGATAAGTTTATTAATATTCATAATAAACTTGAATTATCACTAAAAAAATATACCATTGTCAATGAAATAACTTCTGCTTTTTACAAAAATATTTTGTTTTATGATTTTATTTCCTTTGATGATTTGAGAAAGCACATTCACAAACAAATATATATGTTTTCATTGAAAAAAAAATCTTTATATATTATGATACTAATATGAACAAAAAATGTAATAATATATTTTATTCTTTTGCAGATATTATTGGCGTTATTGTTAATGCCAAACCAGCATTCTCCATTAAGAAAAAAAGAAATGAAAGTAGGATGGACAAAAAGAGGAGTTATTATTGTCAATGATAAGTATGTATTTATTTTATTCAATATGTTTGAATTATAGTTTTTACAATATATTTTTCAATGTTAAATTTTATATAACCTTTGAATATAAAATGGTGCATATTCCATTAACTTTGTGGGGGAGGTCTTAGTGAAAACGAGAGTCAATTACTTGAAGATGCTTTCGATGAAAGTCCTCTAATTACATTGTCTAATGTTGGAGCAAAATATATTAATCTATTGGAGCAAAATATATTAATCTATAACAAATCCATAGTTTTAACATTGTACAGGTATTTTAATTATGATTTGAACCTTTTTTGTTATTATAGTATTTAAATTACAAAAATATTAATATTTTATTATTAATTCAACAATTTAAATAATATTTATTATACACTAATTACATCTTATTTATTAAAATTATTATTTAATAAATTAAACATTAAACATATAAGACTAGGTGTTAAGTGACTTTTGGAAACAACTTTTAAATAAAAATAGCAGTCTTTTTTATGTGGCTACCAAAACCAAAAAAAACTTTACAAATTTTAATTTACTATTCATACAACCTTTCAAAATCCCAAAACATCCTTATAATCAAAGGAAAATCCCGTAGTAGTTTCCATCTAAACTTTGAAAAGCCTAAAGCTCGATCTCCATCTCTGATCCTTCCTTCATCGTCTCTCAAAGCAAATATTATTTTTTTTTAAAAAAATCACATTTCTCTTTTTTATTTATGTTTTTTGAGAAGCATATTTTGTTGTTTATTTCTGTTTTATCTCTAGAAGGCAGTGATCCAAGCAGATATAGACATAAAAGAGGTGATTACAATGCGAGAATGGCTCAGTACAGGCAAATGTATAACTACGGTAATTGAACAACATCGGATCACATGGCCATTGGGGTTCGAGGAGGCATCAGAGGTGCCAAGAATGAGGTTGCTCCATGGCGCCGATCAAGTCGCGCTAATAGCAGTCGCCGTATCTTCATTGGCTCTCTTATTGTTAATCTCTCTTTTGTGCTCGTTGTAACTATTCTCGTATACTATTACATCTCTACTGACAATAATGCTAATAGTAAAGGTCAGTTTTAAATTTTTATGCTAGTTTTAAAAGTTTTGTTCTTTTCATTAATTTATTGTTCGTTCTATTGAAAGAATGACAAAAAATGAAATTTGAGATTTTATTTACTGCTGCTTATCTGCACATGTTTATAGATTAATTACTTATTTATAGATAAATGCCAGTTGGTTATTATTTGGATGGATTGAAAGAACTTCAGAGAATAGAGAGAGGGTAATTTTGAATTAGCTTAGTGTTATCTTTTGGTAGTTCAGTAGATAAATAAGATCGTCTTAACTACATATTAATTTAGATTCATAAACTTAAAGAAAATTATTCTTCTTTCGTGACAAAAATAATTTAAAGTTTTAGATGTTATGGAACTTGCATTGTTTAGATTTTTCAATCATGTGATTCTCTTTTCTGTACAACTTTGTCATGTCATTTGATGAATAAAGAAGTGGAGTAGCTTCCTTTTTAGGGTTTAAGCTTGACCTTTCTTTACTTGTTATCAGTTATTTGTAACAGAGTGAATGTTTTTATTAATTATAAGTTTCCAAGTATGAAATATCACATGATCTATTACTAGGGCAAGTTATTAACTAGATATTTGTTGGTGCAGAAGTAGTTATCATTCTGTGGATGATGATTTGAAGGTTGATTGTGATTTCCTTACAAATGTGAGAAGAATGGATAGTATTACAATCCTTTATTTTGGCAACGGATCAGTAGCACATGGCCATGATTCATGATAGGGATGATAAGAGAAGGGATGTTCATACAATGAGGACGTGGTGGAGAACAATGTTATGGATTTCAACATTGAGTCTTTTAATGGTGACCATGTTCCTAAGAAAGAGAAAAATGAAAAGGACGCTTCCCTAGATTCTGATAGGGATCTGGATTGTAGAGGTGTTAAGTTGTAGAATGAAGCTGGATGCAATGAATTAAAAATGCATGAAGCAAAATAGGAGGCATCTTTCAAGAATGGGGGCAAATCACAAAATGACCATGGTAATAGCTATCAGCTGGCTGATAGTAAGGACTTTAGAATGCATGATGAGGTTGATGGTGCTGATAACCATTATATTGATGGCATTGATTCTAGTGATAGTCGAATGGAAGATTATGATAATTTTGGACATGCAAGAAGGATATTCTAGATGAAACAAAATCTCACGATGAAAATCTTGAAGAGTCCTTTACTTTCTTTAATGCTAAAACCAATGATAATATTGCATTCAAAGAGGTTAGGGAAGAAACCACTTTGTTTAGAGAGGCCCCTCAAGATTTTGATGATGTTGATGCTAATTCTCGTCATGTTGGTTCCCTTGGTCATAAATCTGGAAAAAGTTCAAGGGCAGATTCAAAAAGAAAACTAAGGTGCTCTAAATTTTTAGGTAATTCTACTATTTTATTATACATGTCAGACGTCATTACACGTCTGTGGACGTACATAGACTTGTCTATCTGTGCATATTATATTCAACTAATTTCAAGATAACAAAACAGTGCTTAGATTTTAGACTGTTATTCTGATTTAAAATTAGTGTTGTGTATATTTTCTTCACCAATGAGATAGAAGTAAGTTTGTAGTTTGATATGAAGAAAATTTTCGATGATTAGGATTAGGAGAATTTTAAGGTTTAGGATTCATTTGGTGGGGCTTGTATGAAAATCCTTTTTGCTTAAAAGGAATTAGAAGTATGAATAGAAGGTTAAGAGTTAAAAGAAATTAGAGATGGAAGATTAAGAACAGATATTCTTGATGGCTTTATACCAAAGATATATCTTTTTAGAGTTTTAAATTCTTGATAATGTGTCACCTAAATTAGAGCTATGGCCCAGCACACTTTCAGAACTGTTGATTCTTAAGATCACAATTAAATCTTTTCTATAGAAAGTACACAAATCAAAAAAAGTAGTTACCTAAAACTCAGTCGCAAAGTAGCTTTGAAGAAGACTAAGGCCCTTATTTTCTTTGCCAACATGTGTATTAATATTTAATACTAAAGCAGAGCTGTAAAGTTTAGGTGAGATGGCATAATAATTGGTTTCCTTCAAATTTAGAAATAAAAAAGAAAATTTTATGAGTCTATTTAATTTTTTTTCATAATGCTGGCATCCAATATGGGTTGTTTGTGATGAACTACACAAAATGCATGAGTATATATATTTTTTAGACCAGTGTGAAAAAGAGAGATGGATGCTTAAATACATAAATCCTCCACTGATTCATACCAAATAAATTCTTAGGGCTTTAAATTGTCAATAATGTTCATACGAAGAACACAAGATCTTGGTAAGGTTGCATCAGGTAAATCAAACCTCTTCATTTTTAATGGTCTAGAAATATTAAACCTTAGCCTGAGAAAATACCAAATAAAGCATCGAAAAAAAAAGGAAAAAAATATCATTCTTCGGAATGCAATCTAAGTACGTAACCTAATTTTATCTAGTAGAGTACCATGGACAGTATATGTGATAGAAATCTATAAATTTTAAGTTGTTGTGACTTTGAACAATATCAGGTCTCTTTAATATTTTAAAAGTAAAGTAAAAATAATTCAAAGCATATTTAAAAGATTTATGTTATTTTATTCATATTCAAGTGTGAGTGTCATATATAAAGTAAAAATAATTCAGCCCATATTTAAAAGTTTTATCTTATTTTATTTAGATTTAAGTGTGAGTGTCAAATATGAGTATGTGTCGACATGGTATGTTCAATTTTTTTCCAAGATTTTCCTATATTGGAGGTTCCTTTGAGGATCATATCTCCATATCAACGTCTAGATATTTGTCGAACATGGTTGTCGGATACGTGTACTTTAAGAAAAATGAAGAGTCGGAGCAACATGGGTTTTACCCAGTGTGGACATTCTTTTTTTATTATGCTTTTCTTTTAATATTTCTTTATATCTTGATGTGCCATAAGAAATGCTATTTAAGACCCTATTTATGGATTGCAATCATGATTAGGCCTAATGATCCATGTATGCATGTCGTGCATGTTTTTTTTTCTCTTTGTATCAGTTGCATAAACATAAACACAATAAAAATAATCAAATGTGTCAAAATCCTAAACATTAATACTATACATGTATTAAACTTGTCGTATTGTTTTTATTACATTGTTTTCATGTTTGTTAAACATGTCATGTTTTATATTGTGTCCAAAATTACCAGATCTAGTTATGATGTACCTTTAATGGGCCTTGTGATTTGAAGTTAGGTTACATGGACTCGAGTATTGGTATTTGATACTAATATGTCTTTGAGTCATCTTTTGTTTTTGAAGTTGTCTAGAAAGGATTAAAATTACATATGGATAGCAGATATATCTTATAAAAATGTCTTAAATAAAGATATATAAATGCAAATGCATCAATACCATATATAAATATGTTTATTTTTGGCTATTTATTCATATAAGTTTGGATAAATTATTTATATTTAAATATTTTGTATGATTTAACTAATTTCTTTTAAAACATTATTTATATCATTGTAATTATATTTAAATACAACAATCGCCATAGCTTTAGCCTTGACGCTACCTATACCACCAATCAAATTCTAATAATCTCTAATTACTACCTCAACTTTAGTTCAAACAATCTAGAGGATTATTGGTGCTATTCAAAAGAAGTTGAATATTAAGAATACAAAGAATAAAAGTGGAAAGCTAAAAAGAAATAAGGGAGTGAGTTCATGGGTTAAACCAAGAAAAAGGTGAACCAAACTTCTTCTTCATCTTTCTTTAGTTGTAACAGTCATAGGGGATCTATCCACATAAACTATTGTACACTTATTTTATGTTCTATCTTATTGATGAAGTGTACAAGGCCACAAGAACCATTACTGAAGAGTCCATGTTACAAAAATTTGAACTTTTGTCAAACACCAAATGGTGCAAAGGGGACCTACCTTGAGGTTGCATTGTATGCACATTTTTTGGTTTAAATAAGGAGTATAATGCCTTTAATGACCTCTATTTCCATAAATAACAGTGCCTCTATTCTATTAACCTCAATTCTAAAATTAAATTTAATATCATGACTTAAAATATTAAAATATCCATTATAAAGTCATTAAAATTAATTTATTTTGATTCGATGCACTTTTACCAAGATTCATCCTGTTGAAATGCTCTTATTTGGCAAATATTGCTTCTATCTCAAGTCTCTTCTTTTATTAATAAGTACGCACTTGGAAATGAGTGCTATTTATTCTTTCTAGCTAAAATCCCTTTTTAGAATACTATCTTTTTTCCTGATTGTCCTAAACAAGACAGATTGGATCGAGAGATGTATAAACTTATCTTAACATTTTATTATAACAAAACATATGCTTGACTAAGCATGCAAAAAGTGGTTAAATTCCACGCAGTTAGATTCATTGTATCAATCCTATACACCATTACAGGTCTCTTTCTTCTTTAGAAAAAAGGTCCTTATGGAATTTATAGATCTAAGTGTTTTTGTTTATTTATCTCTTGAATCTTGTGTATTCCTTATATTTAATTATTCTTCTTCCTGAGTAACATTTTACTTTTAAATCTTAGGCTATTGTGAGTTGAAGTTATTAATTTCAACACACATTGTAGAGCCTTTAGAAAGTTGAAAGTTTGTATGACTTTCCTTACAATATACAGAAATAGAGGAGCAGCATGAATGAGAAGAACAATAGATACCTAGATTTGCTAGGGACCAGAGTCTGCAAGAATGCTATGCATCTTTATTGGCACAAGACAAATAGATAAATTATGGGTTTGTTAGAGAACCATAAGGATATCCAAGTACTAGCTTTGATTTGACAGAAGATGATGTGAATTATATTAGCAAGTTCCACATTTTTGTCATCTCTTGCATTTTTGGAAATTTAAATCGCTTGAGGACACCTTTGGCAAAATGGTATGGGGATAGTCTTTTTTTTTATAATACAACATAGTCTCATTGTCTTTTTTTATTGAGTTTGAATTAAAAAGGTATGCATCTCAATTTTTAAAAGTAGATGTGCATTTCTATTAGTTATTTTTTCTTTCTTTCTTTCTTTCTTTCTTTTTCTTTTAAACCAGTCTTAATTTGGACTTGAGCAATACTGTTTATGATGAATGCATTTGATTGCAATGACTTTGTGATAACTTGACATGACCTTTAACTTTTGTGCCATTAGTTATAAGCACCTTTATGATGCCTATCTAGAACTTCTTGCGCACATACATGTGTATCTAACCATATAGGATGAGAAATAAGTTTTCATTCACTTTATTATTCTTCTTTCTTTTCCTTTGTGAAGCTTTAATTTGGTACTTTCATATCTCCTGCCTTCATGTTATCTCTTTCTATAGATTATCTTAGCTCATGCTTATCCTAGTCTTTTAGGTGTCATTGATTTTAGTTGTTTGTGCGCATGATATGTTGATGTCTATATTAGATTTGTGACTTTATTGTAAAAATTAGCCAGTTTCTATTTTTCCTTTTTCCATGGCAATTTCTAGGTTTCTTGAATATTGGCGGTTACATCAATTCAAAGACAAAATATGTGGTTAAATAATGAAAAACATTTGAAGGAAAGTAAACAAAGAAAAAAGAACTTTCACAGAAGAAGATGGAGTAGGCTCCATATGCATTCTTTCATTTTCCATATTTTATTACTTTGTTGAACCTTAAGCTGGCAAAGTTACCTCCAAACAAACATTATATTTACTGCAATAATTTGGGTTAAAAGCAATGATTAGGCTCCACAGTTATAGCCTTTCAAATCCCCATCCTCAACCCTAGCTATGATTATCTTTCGAACAAGCTTCATTATGTAGGGATTATTAAGTTCTTATTCGCCAAGTAAAACCTTGTCTTTTAAAAATAAGCATATTGCATTTACTATTCTCAAAACCATTAAGTTATCCTAATCAGAATGTTGAACAAAGAGATTGTAATGCCGTGGTGACATGATTATGTTCCAAAGCTAAGGTATTAGATAGCTTGAAAATAAATATGAAGATTATTAGAGAAATTGTTAGCTGTAAAAATTTGAATTATAGATTAGGATGAATTAAGATCTTAATTATAGAATGTTAACTATAAGATATACACTACCTATAGATAGATATTAATTCCTAAAATTACGGGATTTATAAACTAATAGATCTTATCTTTTTAGTACCCTATGTAATGTAGAGTGTATTAAAGGTCTCTAGGAGATGTTCGTCATGAATAAGATATATTGAGATTAAAAGTTTAACTTCAATTCTAACATGGTATCAGAGCCATTTGGTACTTTCTAGAAAGCTTTCATAGCTAATTTTTTTTACCCATTTTTTCTTTGGCCTTAATTGCCATTTTTTCTTAACCTTTCTTAGAAATTTACTCCAACCAATGATGGCTAAGTTCATGGCATCTAATGAAGAAGTCACACTTAATCCACCAATCGGTGACCTACAACACATCTAATCATGTATTGATTGAACGAAAAAAATTACCTTAAATGGTCCCAGTTTATTTAAGCCTACCTCTAAGGGAAAAGGAAATTAAGTTATTTACTAGGAACCGATCCGAAAGAAGATGATTCGAAATTCAATGCATGGGATGAAGTAGATTCCATGATTTTATCATGGTTTGGGAATTCCATGAAACCTGGGATAAGTGATACTTACATGTTTTTGACTACAGCCAAAGAAGTTTAGGATGCAATAAGACAAACCTATTCTAAGGTCAGGGATGCTGTGTAAATATATGAGATCAAGGTCAGAGCTCATGCACTGAAGTAAGGCACCAAATCCGTGATTGAGTATGCTAATTCCCTTCAAAGTCTATGGCAAGAGCTTGATGACTACTAATACATCACTACCTGATGTTTAGAAGCTATTGCTATCCTAAAAACACTTTCTCTGGAAGAAATGGGTTTATGACTTTTTTGCTGGATTGAATGTGGAATTTGATCAAGTTTGAGTGTAGATTCTCGAGAAAGAGGAAGTTCCAAATCTCAATAAGGCTATCACTTTGATTCAGGCTAAAGAAAGTTAAAGGAGAGTCATGCTAGATAGTTAGGTGGAAGAGAAGTCTAACATGATGACAAAGGTCTAGAGTTCTATGGAACAAGGCAGTGGAAAAGTAGAATTGTCCAGGAGAGGGTCTCAATGGAAGGATCAAAAGGAATGTCTCTGGTGTACTTACTGTAAGAAACCATGACATACAAAGGAAAAGTGTTGGAAACTTAATGGGAAACCTAGTATGATAAGCCAAGACTAGGGATATAAAGGAAGAAAAAAAAAGGGTCAAGCCAAGGTCATCTACCATCAACCAACCCAAAACCCATTATTGAGAATGAGGAATTCAGTAAAGAGGATATTGGACGAGTTAAAAATATGCTTAATTTCAATACTGATGGCATTCTTAAGGAAGTGTATTGTCCCTCATAGTATAAATGCCTCAGACAAAAACATCTAAAACTCCTGGATTATTGATTTAGGAGCTACAGACCATATGACACACATTTTTTTAAAATTTAAAAACTACACTCATTGTGCAAGTAATAGGAAGATCCTAGTAGCCATGGGTCTTTAACTACCATAACATGTATGGTGGATGTCCAAATCATACCCAAGTTTATCCTCAAGAATGTCCTTCATGTCCCTAAAGTGTCCACTAATCTTGTCTATATTCAAAAGTTAACTCATGACTTGAACTGTGCTTTATTTTCTACCCTACTTATTGTATCTTTCAGAACTAGAACACAGGGAAGATGATTAGACATGCTGAAGAAAAAGCTGGGCCATATTATCTTGAGATAATAATTCAATCAAAAGGTGTCAAAGATGGTTATACCTATCATTTTTGTCTACTTCCAATAAAGACATTTGCTCTATTACTACAGATTTGGTCGTCATTCTTTTAAGGTTCTAAAAACTATGTTCCCAGCTTCTTTGAAGGATTAGATATAAGAGGATTCCATTGTCATGTATGTGAATATACAAAACACAAACGAATGTCATTTCCTATTATTAATAAAAGAAGCTTGGTGCCTTTTTCTTTAATCCATACTGATATATGGGGACCTTTTACTATTATAAGTATGACAAGGTTGAAATGGTTTGTTCTATTATTGATGATTTTACATAGATAACTTAGGTATATCTTTTAAAATAAAAATTTGATGTAAGCTTTATTTTTCGTAAATTTTTTGGTATGGTTTACAACCAATTTGGGGTGCAAGTCAAGAAAATTAGATCTAATAATGCTAGAAAGTACTTTAATCAAACCTTATCAACTTACTCTGAAAAGGAAAGAATCATACATGAGTCTTCTTATGTCAACACCCACAACAAAATAGAGTTGCTAAAAAGAAAATTGGCCATTTGTTGACCACCACAAGAGCTTTTGTTTCAATAAAGTTGCCTAAAATGTCCTAGGGAGAAGCTGTTTTAACAGCAACATATCTTATAAACAGATTGCCCTCTACGTCCTTAGAGTTTAAGACACTAATGTAAAGCCTCTCACACTTCTACACAGACCTACATACCTCAAATTGTTTTACCCCTCAGATATTTAGCTGCACTTCTTTTGTTCATATCTATAATAACAATAGGGGGAAGCTAGATCCTAGAGCTATTAAATGTATATCTGTAGGCTATGCTCCTACCTAAAAAAATATACAATGCTACCACCTAGCCATAAAAAAGTTTTCTACATTTGTCGATGTTACTTTTGAAGAGGAAAAACCATTATTTTCCCAAACTTATCTTCAGGGAGAGAGTTTATTGGAAGACAAGGACAAAGATATTTTTTTGTCACCTTTGTTTTTACCATCTGTGCTACCATATGGGATCCAAAACAGGTCTGAGTCTGAGTCTGAGTCTCATCCACCTCAAAAATAATCTAAGTGTCTCATAACCATGACATGTCAACCTTACTCAAAATAGATCTAAGCCACCGTCTGACCTTGTGAAAAAAACCAATCCTATCATTAACACTTGAGATATGAACATGTGTACACAAGAAGCAAAGCTCCCATTTCTACTACAACACATGTTCAAGATTTTTCCCCTAATCCTGGGAATGAGGTAACTACTATGACTGAACTTAATTCCTAATCTGAAAATTTTAATCTTGACTTACCCATTGCAGTTAGAAAAAAATCCCTTGTATTCCTTATCACATTTTATTTCCAAATCATAAATCTTTTCTTTGAAGCCTAAACACTATAGTTATTGCTAAAAACTTGTTCGAGGTATTGTCCCACAAGGAATGGAAGAATGCTATGAAAGAAAAGATAAATGTCTTGGAAAAGAATAAAACATGGAAAATCATAGATTTACCTAAAGGAAAGAAGGTAATGGGTTATAAGTGGGTGTTTTAAGTGAAATACTAAGCTAATGGAAGGCTTGAGAGATAGAAGGCTAAGTTGGTGGCAAAGGGGTATGCTCAAACCTGTGGAATAGACTATCAAGAAACTTTTGCTTCAGTAGCAAAAATAAGCATTATAAGGGTACTGCTGTCATTGATAGCAAATTTTAATTGGGACCTACAACAATATGATGTAAAAAATGCTTTTCTCCATGGTGACTTGGAGGAAGAAATCTACATGGAAATTCCATCCGGTTTCGAAAAAAGGCTAGGAATCAACAAGATGTGCAGACTACAAAAGGCTTTGTATGGGCTTAAACAATCACTAAGAGCTTGGTTTGGGAGGTTTAGTAAGGTTATGCTAGATGCTGGATATAGATAAAGTCAAAGAGATCATACTTTGTTTATCAAACACTCAATGATAGAGGATGTGACTGTAATACTGATATATATAAATGATATAATACCGAGGATGATGCAAGTGAACAAAAACAACTTAGGCACTATTTAAACAAGGAGTTTGGGATAAAGCAACAAGGGAAACTAAAATTATTTCCTAGGGATTGAGGTGGCTTATTTGAAAACTGGTATCTTTATTTTCACAATGCAAGTATGTTGCACACCTCTTGAAAGAAAAAAGAAAGCTAGCGTGTAATCTAGTAAACATTTGTATTGATCCAAACTATAAGTTTGGGGAAGCACTAGATGATCTTATGTTTGACAAAGAGATGTATTAGAGATTGGTAGGTAGACTCATCTATCTTTCACATATGAGACCAGACATAGCATATGTTGTGAATGTGGTTAGCGAATTTATGCATAACTTGAAGGAGATACGCCTACAAGCTATTTATAGGGTGTTGCACTACATAAAGGGCAATCTTGGAAAGGAAATTCTATTCTGAAGGAATAAAGGGGTAGCATTAGAAGTTTATATGGATGCAGACTACGCAGCATCACCTATAGATAAAAGGTCCAAATCAAGGTACTATACCTTTCTTGGAGGAATTTGGTTTTATGGAGAAGCAAAAAACAAAATATTGTCGCAAGGTTGAGTGCTAGGCAGAGTTTAGAGCAATAGCACAAAGCATATGTGAGTTATTATGACTGAGGATATTACTTAATAAGCTGAAGATTAAAGGAATGAGCCTATGACATTATACTGTGACAACAAATTAGCTATAAATATTGCTCATAATCCTGTACAACATGAAAAAACTAAGCATATTGAAGTGGATCAATTTTTTGTAAAACAAAAAAATTAAAAGTGGAATAATCTGCATACCCTTTATCTCTCTTGAGAAGCAATTGGTTGATATGTTCACAAAGGGTCTGAATGTTGCAAGTTTTTAGAAGCATATATCCAAGCTGGGAAAGAAAGATACATATTCACCACCTCGAGAGGGAGTGTTAAAGAAACTTTTAGCTATAAAAATATAAGTTAAAGATTAGGATGAATTAGGGCCTTAATTACAGGAGGTCAGCTATAAATATACAGTGGCTGTAGATATATATTAATCCTTAAAATTATGGGATTCTTAAACTAACTGATGTTATTTTTTCAATAACCTATGCAATGTAAATTGTATAAAAGTTCTCTAGGGGCGTTCATCATGAACAAGATATATTGAGATTGAAGTTTTACCTTCAATTCTGACAAAGAGAATATATTGGTGCTTGAGGTCCTTGGTGGTGGACTTAATGAGGATAATC
>JAQSVH010198960.1:0-11667 GCA_029448705.1 Adansonia digitata
GGGGTTGCCAAGAGAAAGAATGGCCATTTGTTAGCCACTACACGAGCTCTTTTGTTTCAACAAAATGTTCCTAAGACGTTTTGGGGAGAAGCTATCCTAACAACCACTCCTCTCATAAATAAACTAACCTCTAAGTCTTTAGAGTCTAAATCACCAACGAAAGTCCTTTCCCAATTCTACCTGAATCTTAGTACTTCTAATGGCCTCACTTGGTTGTACTTCCTTTGTTCATGTGCATAGTAACAATAGGGGAAAGTTAGATCCTATGGTCATAAAGTGCATATTCGTTGGGTATTCTCCAACCAAAAAAGGGTACAAATGCTACCATCTACCTATCAAGAAGTTTTTAATCATTGCTCATGTTACATTTGAAGAAGAAATACCTTATTTTACCCATCCTTACCTTTAGGGGGAGGATTCATTAGAAGATAAAGACAAAGACTATTTTTTACTATCTTTGCCTACTCTTAATTTACCAAGACTATTGTTTACTATCTTTGCCTACTCTTAATTTATCTCAAGCTGAACCTCAAAACCAATCTCAATTAAATACCAGAAACCAAAGCCAATCACAGCCACAACTTGAACCTCAAAACCAGTTTCAATTACATACCAGAAACCAAAACCAGTCACTGCAACAAGCTGAATCTCAAAATCAGATTGAGTCCCCGCCTTTGTCCCCCCAAAAACCCCCTATTTATGACACTTGGAGATATAAGCAGGTGTATTCAAGAGGCAAAGCTCCAATTTATACGCCAACACATATCCAAGATGCTGCTCCTAATTCTGGAAATATGGTAAGAATCTCTGAACCCAGTGTTATTGAAAATATACTAAGGATGAAAATGCGGACTTAGACCTACCTATTGCAATTAGGAAAAAATCAAGAGAATGCACTAAGCATCCCTTATATCCATTGTCCCATTTTCATCCTTTGACAGATTTTCACTAACCATAAAACTTTTCTCATAAGTTTAAACAGTATATCTCTTCCTAAGTCTCTATCTGAGGCATTGTCTCAAGAAGAATGGAGGAAAGCCATGAGAGGAAATGGATGCATTGGAGAAAAACAAAACCTGGAAGATCACAGAATTACCAAAGGGAAAGAAGTTAGTAGGTTGCAAATGGGTCTTCTCTGTGAAATATAAAGCTGATGAAGAATTGAAACATACAAGGCCAGGTTGGTGGCCAAGGGTTAGACTCAAATCTATGGGGTAGATTACCAAGAAACCTTCACCCCGGTGGCGAAACTGAATATGGTAAGGGTCCTATTGTCAATGGCAACAAAGTTTAATTAGGATCTACACCAATATGATGTAAAAATGCATTCCTACATGGTGATTTGGAGGAAGAAATATAAATGCAGATTCCGCCTGGGTTTGAATAAACTTTGGGAGTTAATAAGGCCTACAAATTACAAAAAGCATTGTATGGTCTTAACCAATCCCCAATAGCTTGGTTTGGGAGATATGCTAAGGTAATGCTTGCTGCTGGGTATAGACAGAGTCAGGCAGACCATACTTTGTTTGTAAAACACTCAAAGACAAGGGAAGTGACAGCCTTACTAGGTATATGTTGATGATATCATTGCTACTGAGAATGGTGAAAATGAACAGAACCTTCTGAAGCAGTGTCTAACCAAGGAGTTTGAAATAAAACAACTAGGAAGACTGAAATACTTCCTACGAATTAAGGTGGCTCACTCAAAGCAAGGCATTTTTATATCTCAACAAAAATATGATACTGATCTTTTGAAAGAAACAAGAAAATTGGCTTGGAAACCTGCAGATACACCAATTGATCCAAACCATAAACTTGGAGAAGCACTAGAGGATCCTATGGTTGACAGAGAAATGTACAAGAGGTTAGTTGGCAAGCTGATTTATCTCTCGCACACAAAGACCGGACATAGCTTATGCTGTAAGTGTAGTTACTCAATTTATGCAAAATCCAAGAGAGGTGCACTTATAGGCAGTCTACAAAATCCTACACCATTTGAAAGCTAATCCTAGCAAAGGAATTCTATTTCGGATAAGCACTGGTGTGCTACTTAAGGCCTATAGAAACGCTGACTATGTAGGATCACCAGTGGATAAAAGGTTTACATCAGGGTGTTGTACTTTCCTTGGGGGCAATCTGGTTTCATGCAGAAGCAAGAAACAAAACATGGTGGCTAGATCAAGTGCTGAAGCAGAATTTAGAACAATGGCACAAGGTATATGTGAGCTACTATGACTAAGAATATAGGTTGAAGAGAAAGGACCTATGAGGCTTTATTGTGACAATAAATCAGCAATAAATATTGCACACAACCTAGTGCAACATGATAGAACCAAACACATAGAGGTAGATAGACATTTTATAAAAGAAAAGTTAGAAAGTGGTTTGATCTGCACACCTTATGTGTCTACCGGGGACCAGCTAGTAGATCTGTTCATTAAGGGTTCAAACAAAACAAACTTTCATAAGAACATTTCCAAGCTGGGAATGGAAGACACCCACTCTCCAACTTGAGGGGGAGTGTTAGAAAACCATAATTACTACCTAGACTTTAGGAAAATGAGCTGTAGATAAGAATTAGCTGTGGAGGATATACACCAGCTGTAAATTATGTGTAAATCCCTAAAATCAAGGGAGGTAGTTATCTATTTTTAAATTAGCAAATTTAGTTTCCTAGTTAGAAGCTTATCGAAAAACTTGTATAACTTGTCTCTAGGAGACTTTTGACACGTAGAAAAAAAACTTAGAATTTTACCTCCAACTTTGACAAAATGTCATACCATAGTTTGTCCAATAATCATAAGGCTTTCATATCTAAGATTTCTAACTTGTTTGTCCCAAGAACTATTTAGGAAGCTTAGGCTGATCCGAATTCGAAATTAGTAGTAATGGAAGAGATGAATGCTCTCAAAAAGAGTGGCACTTGGGATATAGTTGATCTTCTAGAAAACAAGAAAACTGTTGGCTGCAAATAGGTGTTTACCATAAAGTGCAAAGCTGATGGTAGTGTGAAAGGTACAAAGCAAGACTTGTGGCAAAAGGGTTTACTCAAACCTATGGAATAGACTACCAAGAAACGTTTGCTCTAGTTGCCAAGATAAACTCTATCAAGCTTCTTTTTAACCTAGTCTTAGACTCCAAATGGCCATTACACCAGTTGGATGTAGGAAATGCCTTCTTAAATGTAGACTTGGAGGAGGAAGTATTCATGAATCTACTTCCTGAATTCGAAAGACAACTTGAAGCTAGCACGGTATGCAAGTTAAGAAATCCTTATATGGCCTTAAGCAGTCACCAAGAGCTAGGTTTGAACAGTTTGGGTAAGTGGTCAAGACTCATGGCTTTTGCCAAAGCCAAGCGGATCACACAATGTTCTACAAGCATTCCATAAATGGTAAGGTCATTATCTTAATTGTTTGTGGATGCATTATAGGGGATGATTATGCTGAGATTGCTGACTTGAAGAGAAAGCTTGCAAATGAGTTCGAGATCAAGGATTTGTGACCACTAAAATATTTTCTTGGAATGGTGTTTGCAAGATTCGAGGAAGGAATTTTTGTAAACCAACGAAGAAAAATGTCCTTGATCTGTTGAATGAGACAAGCATGCTTAGGTGCAAAGCAGCTGACAACCCAATCAAGCCAAATGTGAAAGTTTACACCGATTGCACCCAAAGATACAGTGAATCGAGAATAGTATCAAAGGCTAGTACGAAGGCTAATCTATTTATCACACACTCGACCAAACATAGCCTTTGCAGTGGGCATGGTAAGTCAACTCATGCACTCCCCTCGTTTAGTACACTTTGAGGCAATTTTTAGAATCTTGAGATATCTAAAAGGCATGCTTGGTAAAGGTTTACCACTTAAAAAGCGAGGACACTTGCAAATAGAAGCATACACAGATGCAAATTCGGCAGGATGTATAAATGATTGAAGATCTACTTCCAATTATTGCACATTTGTTGGAGGAAATCTTGTCACAGACAAAAGTAAAAAACAGAATATGCTGGCCAAAAGTAGTGCAGAAGCTGAATCCAGATCAGTTCCTCATGGAATCTGTGAGGCGTTGCGGGTAAAAAGATTACTAGAAGAATTAAGGGTTTGTACACCATCACCTATCAAGGTTTATTGTGATAACAAGGTAGCCCTCTCAATAGCTCAAAATCCGGTTCTACATGATAGAACTAAACATGTAGAGGTGGACAAACACTTTATCAAGGAGAAGCTTGATAGTGGGATGATTTGTATGCACTCCATATCAAGCACTAATCAAGTCGCAGATATCTTGACTAAGAGCCTTCACAAAAACGAGTTCGACTATTTGATGAGCAAGCTAGCAACGAAAGATATCTTAATGCCAGCTTAAACGGGAAAAGGAGATTTGATTTGTGATTTGACAACTAAAATTATTCTATTAAGTCTTACTTTCCCTTGTATAGCTAACGTTAGAGAAATTATGGATTTATCCCTTAATTCTAGGGATTGCTACTTGATTCTAGGAATTGTAAATAAATGTAAATTATTTTCTTGTAGCACCTACCCTCTATAAAAGGGTGTAAATTTCTCTAGTGAAATATATGAGAAAAAGGGATTTCATCCCCTTCTTTCTGTTAGTCTCTTTACTTCCTTTCGTTAGTCTCTTTATTTTTAGAAAGGATTTGACTATATCATTTTCCTACTTAATTCAACTATGGATAAGAATGGAAAAGACAGGTTATATAACTTCTGCTGCAATGACTCCCTTAACAATATACATATATATATAATATGTACACACATACACACACACACATATATACAAAGAGAAATACAAAAATTGCTCTTCTTACTTAAATTGCCAACATTCCAACTTTTTACTTTACAACAGCTTTTGTCAAAAGCAAAATGTCAAAGCATTAACCAATAACCGACGGATGATGGCTCAAGCAGGGTTGAAAAAACCGATCAGACTGGCTAGTTGAATCAGTCTGTCCGATCCAGAACGTATCAAAGAACCAAAGATATGATGAACTGGTAGAGAACCAATTCAACTGGCAAAAAACCAGATTAAACTGGTAAACTGTTTTTTTTTTTTTTTTTAAATGGTGAGATTTCAACCATTAACATCTTTGTTATATATTAAAGACGATAACCATTAAGCCAAATACAAATTATTTATTAAGTAAATACTAATATTTAATACTTATTTAATATCAAAATCACATATTTAATATTTAATTTACTTTCAAATTGAATATTCTGGTTGAACCGGTTGAACCAGAGGTCACACGGGCTTGAACTCTAGTTTTATTTTTTATTCATTCAGCACAAGTGGCAAGAGAGTTTGCTACCCTCTTGGCTGCCACAAGTTAGAATCTGCTAGGAGGCTATGGGAAGGTAATTTCCCAGGAATTTGCTAAGCCCCATGTAGATAAGCCTATCTGGAGCTCCCTGGGAAGAAGACGTACAGAGCGAAGCCTAGGAACCACTAAACCCAAAATAAAAAAACATTAATTGATAACTACCACTTTATCTCCCCAACCCCCCTCCCCCACCTCTGAAAGAAATAGCTTTACTTTTACTGCACGCACGACAGTCATCCATTTATTATGAATACCTACAAACTTGTATTTTGCTAAATTTGTCATACTTTCACATAAACGACCTAAATGATAAGAAAAAAAAAAAAAAAAACTGGAACAAACCTCAAAAGGCTAAGCACTAAAATTAAAGAAAAACTGAATAAAAGCATCCTTCTCTTCATCCAAAAGAAGGTTGAAAATAAAACTTAACAGTATTGGTTATAGGCAATATAAGGTACCTGATTATCTATGCTTGAATCTTTATAATTTATCCAGAAAACCACGGATCAAGGTGGAAAGAAAGAACAAAACGATAAACTCAAGACAAACGGGACTTACTTGAACCAAGAGATAGAGAAATATCCCCATGCTAATGCAATATAGCCCACCAAGATCTGCAAGGAAGCCAACTGCAAGTCGAACAATACAATATTGCCTTAATATATAAGAGTGGAGATACATTTAAATTAATCCCGCTGCAATACACAGAATAGCAACCAAAATTAAATTACATTTTCTCGAACAACATAGCTTTGGCACCTGATGAAGTCTAATTCAGCAGATGCCAAACCTTCCTGCCCAATGTCATTGATTATGTTCATCTATGAATTAAAACAAGGAATGAAACTTTAAAGGGAAAAGAAAGACCAAAGAATTTGGCTCCATTGAAAATAAAGTAATCCTAGAAGGTAGAAAACGGTATATGAAAAAGATAAAAATATGCATCTGGTTAAGATAATTAGTAATGAAGTATGTTGTCCCAGTAAAGTGGAACAATACAACAGTAATTCCATTGAACAAAATTTTCAACACCCTCGTAGTTCATTAATTCTTACCATGCATTCCTTACTAACCACATAGCTCGCAGAAATGTCTGATATCTATATGCAGGGACTTAAATCTATAAGCATGGACAAATTGACAAAATTTTTTCTAAAAGTTATCGGCAGCAGCATGATATTCTTTTTCAAAATTACAATGGGATAAAGATATGAAAGGGCAGAGTCAGATTTCAACTTCCAAGGTGGAAGGAAATGCCATATATCAAACCTAGTAATTCTCAAACTCGAGAAAGAAATGTCCATGAACCATTGTCAAGCTATCATCATAACTGCACTTCTTTCAAAATCTTGGTCTTGCTGCCTGTTTACTAATGGCTAACTTTACTAAATTAAAATTTCTTATATCCACGCCAAACTTTATGATGAGCCAACATTCACCATGCACAAAGAACTGAAAAACGTATGATGTAGCTCATATTGGTAGCAGATTAGTTTATGATTTAGAGATCAAAGGATGAGGCAAGGCAATCCCATCCTTGTCTAGAATAAAGTTGGATTTCAAAAAGAAACAGCAAAGCTTGAGAAAGCCCTAATTAGAAGCCATTTCAATCAAAATACAACCTTTTCCTAATAGTGCCCATCAATGACACTGTCATATAAGCCAAATGGTAAAGCAATTAACTGAATAACGCAGATATTGAAGACTGTCATCTTAAATAGTCCACAACCCTTCAAAAAATTAAACACATTAAGTTTCCAAATCATCTTATTTCAAGAGGCTGATTATCCTAACATTCCTGTCTTGAGAAAAATCACTTAACAAAGTAAGAGCAGTCCAACAAATTCCAACACATGAACATATGAGATGCCAAGAAATGAAGCAGCAGAAAATATATGACAAACATGACTCTCATAATATAGTGTCATATATCAATCTTTCATTATTAAGCTGATAAAAAATGAAACTTCTAAAGAAATTGGCAGTTTAGTTGGAGAAGACCATCTTGTATGGAATCTATATGATCCATAAATTTGAAAGAATTTATTTAAGAATAAAACAGATTTTCCTGGAATATGGTGGCAAGCATGACAAAGATACTAGTAAAATATTTTAAAATATGTTCACAAGAACATATCATTAATCAATATATTATCTACAAGGAATTGCCAGGAGATATTGTAACAATCTATCTACACAATAATAGATAGCTGAACACGAGCAGAACTAAAACAAACATTGAAAGAAAAGGGGAAAAACAACCAATGCTAACAACATGCAGTAAACTCCCTAAAGAGCTGGCAGTTTTGCAGACAGTTGAAAATTTGGTTATTATGGAAATATATCATGCAGTAAGTGACCCCACTTGTTAAAGAGCAAAGATCCAAAATAAGGCAAGTATCTTCAGCATGAGCTTTGAGAATGGAACATCCTTACTGATGTTCCAATTTTGATTCCAGCATTATTTATTACCAGATGATTTTTCAAGTTCATAAACATGTTGCCAGGATTTCCATTAAGGTAGAGTGCAATGCCATGAATTTCAAGGGGATATCATAATGAATGGAAGATCATAAAGCTACCGGGTGGCAGTTGATGAAACATGCCAAAGACTGAATCAGACACAGGCAAAGTAAATTACTCACCAGCTCCAATTAGATTCTGCTTTTCAATCTCAATGATGTAGGAAGAAAGATAGTTGACATATAATGTAGTGTTGATTTGTCCATCATTAGCATTCTCAAGCGATGCCTGGAGCTGAGATGTCTCGTGCAAAATTGACCCCGGGACAAATTCATGAAAGAGAGGTTGGATTAGCCTCAAATCATTTGCACTGCGGTATATGCGAGGAAATAAATTGAATATCAATATGTTTGTGTCCACCCCTCTAAATGTAACTGGGCTGTTATCAAAATTGCTTCCATTCTTTAGTGTCCCACTAACAAAACTCACATGACCTTTCCTAGTATGATCTTTTGCGGTTACATTAAACTGAAAACCTACAGCACTTGCAGGGCTGTTTGGAAGATCGACAAACCGCCATGAAATGGACATATAATCTTGACTAAGTTGGCAATGGCTACACTTGAGAGTTATGGTTGGCCCCAAGCTTGTGTTGTGGCATGAAAAGTTCAGAAAATTTGAAATAGGGAAAAATTTGGCATCAATGAAACCAGAACTTCCGGCAAGTAAAGTAGTAGGACGTTGCAAGTTTGAGCAGCTCATACTAGAAACAGTGGTCACATTAAATTCCATGTCATTCCTGAAGGAAGCTAGATCGGGTGCATTTGTTGCTTTCACATTATGCACTTCGATGCTTCTCTTTGCTATGATTTGGTAAAGCAACCTAAGAAAAATCATGAAGAGGGGAGGGTAATGAGTCAACGTCTGCATTCATTATTAAAATGTCAAAAGGGCTCAAAAATATCGATAAGAATTCAAAAATCAAATGCTTGCATCAAGAAATTCAATCAAATGTTAGTTACAAAAGGATGTTATCCTCACTCACGCAGCAAACAGCCCAGTGAAAAGTATCCAGCTAGCAATCGAGAAAGTTCCACCAAGTTCCGTTTTCCGTTTCACAACCAACTTTTGATCATCCTGCATAAAAGAATCATACAAGTTAAAGTGCTACCATGTTTACACATCAAGAAAGCACAGAAAAATTTGTTCTTTACGCGATTACATGTTAACAGAATTTTATTCCATTTTCAGAAATCAAAACCATTCCTTAGTCATAAGAATCTCAAATTTGTCTTCCACCACTATCATATACATTAGACAAGCGCAACAATGTTGTCTTTCGACTCTTATGTAATATCCAAATGACCTGTTTCAAAAATAATACACCAAGTTCGAAGCATGCAAAAATTAAATGCTTCTCAAATTAAAAAAAAAAAAAATCAATGAGGACTTCTTAATTAGCTAATAAAAAACAATCCCTAGGTCACCCCAAATTTTCAAGGCAATCTAAATCACAACCAACTTACTAAATGAAGCATGCTATCATCCTATATATACTTGTTGATTACAGAAAAGAAATCCCACTTAGAAAAAGCACATAGAAATTCATTTGGAGCAAGCCAAAAAAAAAAGAAAGAAAGAACCATTAGCAGTTATCTACAGACTTGAATCGTTAGAAACTGAACTTTCAACTTAGACATCTCAAGTTTGAATCTTAAAAAGGCGAGATGCCCTTTTTGCATTCTGTTGCATTAAAATAAAAAAATAAAAAAACCGTTACTCTGAGAAGACAAAAAGGACTAACCAGCCAATGCCTGGTAGCAAAGCAAACATCCAAGCGACTAATCCACCACCTAATCTTAAACCAAACATTTCTGCCATCACCAAGCTTTGTAAACCTTAAGCAGAAGCAAAACAGAAGCCAAGAGAGCAACATTACAAGAGTAGCTTCCAAGAACACAGCTTGGGACTGAGTAAACCTCTTAATTGAATCAAATGAAAAAATGGTCCCAGGAAAAGAAATCGCATAGTAGTCAATCCCAGAATCAGTTTCAATCGCTGAACTTCCGCCATAGGTCGTGCAGCTGTTGGCTGTAAGGTTGAGAAAATAACCAACTTGGCAGGCACAGTGGCTGCCGTTGTATATGATTGAGTTTTGAGGACAGCTAGCCATTTGTCAAGCTTCAACTTAGCATCTTTGGGATTGGTTTTGAAATGGGTTTTCAATAAGATCGTCAAGTTATTCTTTTTCTCTCTTTTTTTTTTTTTGTTTGGATTTTTCTGACAAATATTTGGGGCAAATTAAAAGGTTGGGTCTACTGTCTGAAAGCAAAGATGTTAGAAATCGTAATAGTTTGGGTCCTCTTTTCTCCGTTAAAACTTAGAAGGAGAAGAGAGAGAGAGAGAGAGAGAGAGAGAGAGAAGCTGGCAGGAAAAGAAACCAATGTTTGAGACAATGTCCACGTGCTAGACTGAAAGAAGGAGGAAGGAGTTCATTTTTGGTTAAAGTACTCGGGAATCCCTTTACTACTACGTAATCTTATGTAATTTAGTTTTTATATAATAAATTTAAAAAAATTAATTTTTATACATTTAAAAATAAAGTAAAACAATAATATTAATAATGAACGTAAATAAAAAATATTAAAATATTGATATATCATTTAACATTGATTGAAATGATAACGTGACTTAATAAAATAATAAAAATATATATATATTCTTTTTAACAACCATTTTGAAAAAAAAAAAATTAGAAGGCAAGAACTTTAAATCCATCTATTAAAATCAAACTCAAGTTAAAAAAAATTAAATTTTTACTAAGTTTGAAACCTAAAACCAAGACAAGAAAACATTATCGAAACAAAAGAAAAATTGAAGGAAAATAAAGGGAACAAGACATTTTGTCCAAAACCTATCATTCATATCAAACGAATCTGCTAAAATTTGAAAATCTTGTTTCCAAATTTGCGAAACTTGGAAAGCGAACCCAAATTTAACTTGAAAATTAAAAATCAAAAACCTTAAAAAACCTAAAATCCCAAAAATTGTGAAGCTGAGAAGAAAGAAAATAAAATCAGATAATTTCTTCAATTTGCTATTTTTTTTTGTTCTAATAAATTTTTTAATGTTCTTGTAAATCAATAATAGTTTTTTAGTTTTTCATAATAGGATAATTGTTATTGCCAAGATCTTTATTTGTTTGATTGAATTTAAATGGATTGATTTGAGTTGGATATATCTTGTGAGGTTATATTATATATATTATTTAATACTTGAGAAAGCAATGAAGTTTGTAATTAGCAGTGTTATTATTAAATTTTTTTTTATTTAAATATCATTGCACATTTCATGGAAGAATTGACTTGGTGAATATGCTGTGCTTAGGTCTGAAACTTTTAGACTGTTCGTTTCATTTTTTTCTTTAAATTGTGTTTGGTTTTTTGACAGGTTTAAATTGTTTATTTTTCTTTTTTTCAAACGTGGCTATTAAAAATATATATATACATTTTATTATTATTTTATTAAGTCACATTATTATTTCAATCGAGTTAAATGACACATCAATATTTTAATTTTTTTTCATTTACGTTCGTTACTAAAATTATCTTTTTACTTTATTTTTAAACGTACAGAAACTTATTTGCCTATATTTATTGTACCGGAACTAAATTATATAAGAACATGTAGTACATGGAATTTCTGGGTACTTAGACTGTTATTTTTCTTTTCCTATATAAAATGATTTTTTTATGTTTTTACTTTATTTTTCTTTTACAAAATATATATTGTTTGGTTTCCTTTCTTTTTTCATATTTCCCATGTTTTGCTATTTAAAAAGATTTTTGAAAAAATAAAAT
>JAQSVH010198991.1:0-16447 GCA_029448705.1 Adansonia digitata
AACCATATATTTCATGAAAATAACCCTTCTCATTAGCTATTTAGGCTTTAAAAATTTGTTTAAATCCAATCATGAGCCCATAATTGAGGCTTTATATGAATTATGATGGTTTTTTATGCAAAATTCATGTTTGAATTGGATCATTAGAGGCTAAAAAGTGGCTTAAACTAGGCAAAAATGCCTTGGTTTGTCGATACAAAACATTTTGTGTCGATACAAAACATTTGTTATTGATACAATAAAGTGTGTATCAATACTAATAGCAGAAAATTATTTTTTACGCATAAGTATCGATACCATAAAGTGTGTATCAATACTAATAGCAGAAAATTATTTTTTACGCATAAGTATCGATACCATAAAGTGTGTATCAATACTAATAGCAAAAAATTATTTTTTATCTCGAGACTTAGAGGCCTGTGTCGATACTCCATGGATCTGTATCGACACTCACTCTTGTGTATCGATACATTTTCTCAAAAATCATAACTTTATCTACTGCCAAAGTTTGTATTGATACAAACATGCTAGGTATCGTTACCACACTTTAAGTATCAATACCAAACCCTCTTGTATTGATACTATATATGAAAATTCAATTTTTTTGAGATGTACAGGCCTCGTATCAATACTTATGCACCAATATCACTTACATGTACCTTAGGCTCTTTGAATACCTCACCTTGGTCACAAACAGTGGGAAATTAACCTACGTACTCATTTGAATGACTCTGATGACACCTCAAATAATGACCTTTGATGCCTCATTTCTACATTTTTCTTTAATAAGACCCATAGGCGTTTTTGACCTTTGCCAAAAAAAATTTTCATCAAGTACCTTATTGCTTAATAGTGCCTGATGACACAGCACTTGGCAATCATCCTTAGTTTATTTTTTATTTTTTGATCTTATCATCTTTCAATTAAGTCCTGGGATGCCAAAAGTTGGCTTGAACAAAATAAAGTGTCTACAACTGCCTCTCTCTGGCTGTTATTGAGCATTAGGATCAAGGCAAAGATAAATAAACACCATGTTGTTTAGGTAAGATGATGGTTCCATGTGCCTGCAAAAATAAATAGAGATTTAGTTAATGCTATGTTGAGACAGGCTGAGTATATTTATAATGATTCTAACAGAAAGGAAAATTTTAATATGTTTTGTAAGGTTTGACCTCCCTATTAAGTTATTTCTTGGGTTTGATCCCCCAAACTGGTGCCACTAGCTTGTGTAGGCTTTGACTCTATAGACGTATAGTTTTTTATAGGCTGAAGTAGGTTGTATCTTGGGTTTGAGTCATGAGCAAATGCCACTAGCTTGTGTGGGCTTTAACTTGATAGGTTTCCAGCTCTTTATGGACTAAGGTAGGTTGTCTCCTAGGTTTGACCTCCTAAATAAGTGCCACCAGTTTATGTGGGCTTTGACTTAATAAGCATCCAACTCTTTATGGATTGAAGTAGGTTGTTTCCTAGGTCTAACCCCTTAAACAAGCACCACTAGCTTGTGTAGGCTTTGATTCAATAGGCATTTAGCTCTTTATGGACTGAGGTATGTTGTATTATGGGTTTAACTCCCTAGACAATTGCCACCAGCTTGTATAGGCTTTGACTTGATAGGCCTCTAGCTCTTTGTGGACTGATGTAAGTTGTTTCCTAGGTTTAACCCCCTAGACAGGCACCACCAGCTTCTGTGGGCTTTGACTTGATAGGCATCTAGCTCTTTGTAGATTGAGGTAGGTAAGTGTCTTGTTCTTTAAGGATTGAAGTAGGAAAAAAATCATCTTGCTCTTTAAAGATTAAGGTAGGTAAGCATCTTGCTCTTTGAGAACTAAAAGAAAGTGAGTTTAGATACTTCTCTTGGATGATTTTCAATGAGCTCGTACTGTCAGAGATACTTACTTGGGGCTTTTTAAGGTTTTCCAAAAACAAAAAATTGTACCTTAGGTTCCCCACTAATTTGACTTTTGTATGTAGAAACTGGCACCTGAAGGACATTACATGCTACATAATGCGTGAAGATGCAAATGCATGTTTAAGATGATGCAAGACTAATGATTTTTAAATCTAATCCAGTGATTAATTTTACCCTTCTCCAATTGTTTGCTCTTTAACAGGTTTGATAAGGTGATCTCTTACCCTGGGATTAACCAACCTTGTTTTAGATTTTAGATATTTTGAATACAAAGGTTGTCTATTGAAAGTGCAGATGGCTCATGATTACGAAAGTGATCCTAAGTTTAGATGGCTCGTAATTGGGGACTTTTGTTGCATTAAGTTTACTAACAAGTATAAGGGGTTTCTTTGGTCAATTATGATTCAAAGGGTTGTTTTAAATTCTGGTTGAGAATGAAAGTTTGAAAAGAACTTTGGCTTTTTGTCTTTAGGTTGGGGTTTATTAGGAGGAGGTTTTGAGCATGTTTTCAGGATGTAAGGTCTAAGGACAAAACCGATTGTGGCCTTAAGAGTTCATTCTTGGTTTTTAAGGATGAAACAAAATTCTTGCAAAGTTTCATCTTTCTAAGTAATGTTAAGAAATCATGTTATCAGTTTCATTCATTTATCAAACATTGTTAGTTAAATGATAAACATAATGCAACATGGGATGTAGAAGTTACAAAAAGACTTTGTAAGAAATCAAGTGATTGTATTTCATTTAAAAGAAAGAAAGCACAAGTTATGACAAATTGTAGAATCACAAAAGATTTTAAAATATAAAAGAATTCAAAAAGGTTTTCTTGGTTGCTTAGCCCTTGATACTAATGACATGAGTATTCCACTGTGTTTACGAAAGCCTTTCTCAAGCAATTAATCCTTTTGGTGTTGGCTAACTCACAAGAAAATTCTTTAGATTGCTTCATAGTGAGATGGAGGCCTCAAGGTTAGGTAGTTTCCATTTTTCAGGTACGGGTAAAAACTATAGATTTGGTGGGGTAGGTTGGCATAGAACAGGTGAATTAGGTTATGATTTAGTGTCTTGATCAAGGTTGTGAATGTGGGGTAAATTGGTCCTTAGCTAGGTTCGAGTAAGGAAGTCTGGTCATTTAAGCAATCATTTTGGGTTTTCAACTTAAGCTAGCTCTTTTTTTAAGAGTGGAAAGAGAAGGAGAAATAAGACGCCCCTTAAGGTTTTCAACCTAAAATCTTTTCAGGCATAGTATTTCTTGATAGAATCAGAGTTCACAAAGTTGGGTAGGCAGTTGCCATCCATCTTTGTTAAGATTAGGGCTCTTTTGAAAAATACACTTTTTACCATCGAGCTGCATTTCCCAATTTGAGGTCTATTTTCTATGACCATCTTTATGGATCAAAAAAATTTGTTTGAGTACCAAGTCACCTTTTCGAAACTAATGAAGATGATCCCTTTTGTTGTGGGCTCTTATCATGCGCTTTTGATACATCTACCCATGACAAATAGCTTTCATTCTTTTTCTCTTCGATGAGATTGAGTTGTTTATATTAGTTCTTGACCCATTCAGCCTCTTCAAGTTGTGATTCCATTAAGACTCTAAGTGAAGGGATCTAGACCTTAATAGATAGGATAGCCTCTATGCCGTAGATTAAGAAAAATAAGGTAGCACCAGCGGAAGTTTATACTATTGTGCAATAAGCATGTAATCCAAAAGGAAACTTTTCATGCCAATCTTTGTACATTTCAGCCATTTTTTTAACTTTCTTCTTGATATTCTTATTGGCCGCTTTGACTGCCCCATTCATTTTTGGATGATATGGGATGACAGTACAATGTTAAATCTTGAACTGAGAATAGACTGCTTGCATCATTTGTTTTTTAGGTTAAATGCATTATTAGTAATAATCTGCTCATGAAGACAATATTTATAAATAATATCTCGTTTCACAAATTTGTATATAATAGATCTGGTGACATTGGCATAAGAAGCTGCCTTTACCCATTTGGTGAAATAATCTATAGTAACCAAAATGAAATGGTGCCCGTTAGAAGGCTTAAGCGCAATTAGTCTGATCATGTCCTTGCCCTATATGGAAAAAGGACATAGGGATGCCACAACATGTAAAGGTTTTGGTGGGACATGGATTTTGTCAGCATAGATTTGGCATTTGTGGCACTTTTGAGCATAGTCAATGCAATCCTTTTCAAGAGTCAACCAATAGTATCCTAATTGCATGACTTGTTTTGCTATTCAATGTCCACTAGCATTCGCACTGCAAATTCTTTCATGGACTTCTTCGAGAATTCTTTTGGCTTTAGAGGCATCTATGCATTGGAATGGTACTTGAACCTAACCTTTCTTGTATAGAATTTTGCCATCCAAAATGAAGCTCACAGATATCCTTCAGATAGTTCTCTTGCCATTTTTAGTAGCGCTTTATGAGTGTTGCTGATCCTTGATGTACTGAAGGATGTCATGATACCATGGTAGGTTGTCTTTCTCTTCTTCAATATTTTGGCAATATGCTAGAGTTAAATAGATGCTTATCTAATGCGAGCAATGTTTGATTCTCGATTGACTCTGAACATAGATGACAAAGTAGCTAAGGCATTAATAATTTAGTTCTTTTCAAGGTAAATGCTGAAAGCTAATATTATCAAACTCTTTTCTAAGTTTTGAGATCAAGCTCCCATAATGCATTATTTTAGCATCACATGTTTGCCATTCTCCTTTCATTTGGTAGATGACAAAGGCTGAATCTCCAAATACTTGTAGTGTTCAGATGCACCTTTCAATGGTTGCTTGGAGTCCCATGATGCAGCCTCCTCTTCAACTATTTTGTTGGTGTAGTCAAAGTTTAATCTTGCAGTGAAAGGGTAGTGGTTTCCATCAAGTGAGATAAGAATTGCCCAAATTCTATGCCAAGCACATTCGAAACTCCATCAAAGTACATTTTCCAAGATAAACTAGACTTGTTGGCATTCTCTACCTAGGATATGCACATGAAGTCTTCATCAGGAAATTCAGAGCCGAGAAGCTGATAATCATCCATTGCTCGGCTTACTAGGAAGTCTATTATTGCACTACCCTTGATGGCTTTGTGGTTTATATACACAATATCTTACTTGAAAAGCAAGACTTACCAACTGGCTAATTTCCCTAACAAGGCGCGAGCTTCACACAAATACTTAATGGGATTAAGTCTAGCGATTAGCCACATAGTGTGGTGCAACATGTATTATCTTAACCTCTGGGCCATCCAAGCTAGAGCACAATATAGCTTTTATATAATTGAATAATTATTTTCATATTCTACTACATCAAGTAGTAGATAACCTATTCCTCCTTACCCAATTCATCATGTTGACCTAATATACAGCCCACCGACTTATCAAAAATCGACAGGTATAGGATTAAAAGTCGATCAGGCACTAGTGAACAAGTATTGGTGGATTCAAATAGTACTATTTGACCTCATCGAATACTTTTTTGTATTCTTCATTCCATTCTCTAGGATTTTGTTTTCAAAGTAGCTGAAAGATTGGATTGCATTTATCGGTTAGCTGAGATATAAAATGAATATGTAATTTAATTTTCCCAAGAAACTCTTTAGCTCCTTTTGAGTTCGAGATAGCAGCAAGTTTTAAATGGCTTTAACCTTGTCAAGATTAATTTTTTTTTCCTTTTTGGCTAACAATGAAGCCTAATAGTTCACCATATGTGACTTTAAATGTGCATTTTGCAGGATTTAACTTGAGCTGGTACTTGCGAAACTGTTGAAAAGTTTTTGCAAATTAGTCACATGTTCACTCTTCTTTGGCGATTTGGCAATCATATCATCCATATACACCTCGATTTCTGTGTGCATGAGATCATGGAATAACTTTACCATTACCCTTTAGTAGGTTGCCCTAATGTTCTTGAGCCCGAAGGGCATCACTTTATAACAGAAAATGCCCCACATGGTCATGAAAGTGGTCTTCTCCATGTCTTTAACTACCATGCTAATTTGGTTATAACCTGAAAATCCATCTATGAAGAAAAATATTGCATTTTCAACAATGTTGTCTACTAGGGTATGATGTGAGGTAAAGAGAAATTATCTTTTAGGCTGGCTTGGTTTAGGTCCATGTAGTCTACACACATCCGCACTTTACCATCCTTTTTAGGAACTGGAACTATATTGGCCACCTATTCAGGATATTTGGCTATTTCAAGAAATCCTGCCTCAGATTACTTTTTCACTATTTTTTTGTATCTTCAGAAGCATTTTAGGTTTCATCCTTCTAAGCTTTTCTTGTATAGGTTTACATTCAGGTTTGAAGGAAAGTTTATAGACCACAATATTAATGTCTAATCCAGGCATGACTTGGTATGACTAGGCAAACACATCCCTATACTCTTGAACAAGACTTATTATCAAGTTAATGGTTTTATGAAGGTTTTGTTTTTGACTTTTTTTTATCTAATTATGTTTCAAGGTTTATGGTTTCAGTGAGTTTTCCATAAGGCAATATATGTTTTTCTTTCTATTCAATAAGTCTCAGTTGGTCTAGAGGTATGGGGTTCTCTTCAAAATTCTTTTTAGACTCGACTTCATCAGCACAGATTGGTTGCTCGAAATTGATTTTTGAAGTTTCAGTATGAATATTCATATCAACTTCATCAAGGCATCTAAAAATATAGAAAAAGGACGATATAGGTGGAAAAATATGTAGAAAAAGGTCTAAGAGTTGAAATAAAGGATGGAATGCATAATGCCTAATCATTTTCATTGATAATACTTAATAAAAAAAAGCCCATACAAAGGATCCTACAATGCTTTTGGGCAGAAGCATGTAGGTTTAGTTCATAATATTACTTTGAAGTAGACTTGAACAATACAGGAATCTCAATTTTAATCCAAACACTCGAACCAAATCCTTGAGGACATAGGTCCATCGTTAACATCCCTGGCTCATCAATGGCATTGATAGAGAAATCACCACATGCCTTATTCAATATAAGCATAATATTAACGAAGCCCATATTCACACATCCTCTTGGCAGAAACTTTCCCAAAGTAAAAAAATACCATTAGTTTATATCCCACATCCTGTGCTAACAGATAGGCCATTCTTCTCTCAGGGGTTTTTTGAGCTTGTTTTCTTTTCTATTATGCACTGGACCTGAATTCTAACCCTCTTTATTGATCTGGTTGACAATTTTCAAGGCTTTGGCAATCTTTTAAAGGTGTTTTTTGATTCTTTTTTTTTGGCTCTCAGCATCTTTGCCTACAGCTAACTTTAAACCCATGTGAGTGCTCTTCAATAAGCTAGGCTTAGCTATTGGCAACCATTCCTTGACATAAGTGGCACTGATAAACTCAAAGGATTGAAATGAAGATTCTAGGACATCATCATTTGGTTTGATATACCGGGCATCAGTTGAGGTAATAGCAATGATATCTTCTTCTCTTCCAATACTGACAACTTTGTTTTCGATGATAAATTTTAACTTTGGTGTAATAATGATGGTACTGCCCCTGCAGAATGAATCCAAGGCCTTCCACATAGGCAGTTATACAATAGAGCAATGTCCATTAGATGGAAGTTAATCTTATGTTAGCTCAAGTTAAAGATTAAACCAAGAAAGCGGTGAATTGATTCAATGAAAAAATTAATCATAAATTTATCTTTTACAAAAATTTGAAATAAATTGAAAGTAAAAAAAAGTTAATGATAAGAAAAACAAACAATCGATATATAAAAGTTCAATCTTTAAACTCGAAACCTATGTCTTCTCTTCTTAGCACTTCCTTGCCAAGGTGATTCCAATAATTCACTAATAAAATTATTATCTTTAAGGCCAAGATATAACCTTACAACTCTATCTTGTTGAGGCTTAGATAAAACCTTTCAATCCTTTTAAGAATTCTACCCCAAATTCTTAAGTGTTTTCACTTACTTTCATAGAACCCTTTTTTACGATATGAATAAAGCATTTGCAAACAATGTGAACCTCTAGTTGGTAAGTGTTTGCTGGAATTTAAGTACAAAGTAGATGAGATACAAATAAACTTGAAAGTATATAAATCGGATACAAGAGGAATGAAAAATTTGAAGACTTTTAGCTTTTGTTATTCAATGCTTGATTGATCTTTGTATCTCTTACTTCTTCAGCTATTAGGAACCTCTATTTATAGCTTGGGATTGATTTGTAGATGTTGGGCATTAAATGAGGTGATTGGAGAGCCATTGTAGCCTTCATAAATGCTTGTTTTCATTTAGACCCGTGTTGTTATATCGATACAATACCAATAGTATCAATACAAAAATTAGAAATGTGACCATTACAGTCTGTTGTATCGATTCATAAAGTTGAGTATTGATACTTGTCATCTTGTATCAATACTTTTAGGGGTTTCAGCCAAACCTTAGCTACTGCCAAGCAATGTATCGATACATATAGGGTGAGTATCGATACTCACTGTACTATATCGATACATGTTAATTTTTATTTATACAATTGAGGGTTTTAAGCATAGTATTGATATATTTATGCATTGTGTCGATACATCCCTTTAAAATCCTTTATACAATGATTTTTCTTGACTTGAAATTGACTCAAACATATCTCAAAAATATTCTAAGCATAAATGTGCATTTGGAACATAAATTTTTGAAAAAATAAGAACTTAGTATTTTTAAGATATTTTTCAATTTAACACAAGTACTAAGTTGGAAACAATTGAGTACAAGTTAATTTAGTTTAAGTTACTATTATATCAAAACCGAAATTAATTCAAAGCTAACATTCTCGCCTTTTTGATATAATAAAACTTAAGGTAAATTTGCTTGTTAATGACTACCCTAAAATTTTTGAGATTTGTAATGAAAAACTCCCTCTTAATAAAAAAAAATAGTTTTCAAAGTTTTAATTTGAGAAAATAGGGTCCTTTAAAGCTATAATATTTTAAATCTACAATATTACCCATGTTTTTCATAAATCTAGCAATAGCATGTAAAGGTGTTCAATATCAACATGTTATTGCTTTTCTAACACGATAATATCATCATCATAATCAAGTGCATAATAATATCATCATATCAATAGATGTGAGATATATTTGACAATGCGAGACTATTTGGCAAATTTTTAGCATTTTTCTCATCAAAACATAAAAACGATCAATTCAAAGTAATAAAAAAATGTAATCATAGTGTGCGTAAGCAAAGATGATTCACTGAGAATAAAACGTTAAATATATTCAACGAAATAGGCAAAAGATGTCTAATAGAATGGAAAGAGTTTAAGAACCATAAAATCCTACAAACTTAAAAGTGATCCTAAAATAAGCCTAATATGACTAAGTATCATTGGTCGGAGGATCCACAACGAGTGGAGAAGTAGGTGGAAGAGCATGAGGAAAGGCTATCGAGAAGTTATAGAATTGCTCAAACAATGTTTGGTGACTATGCTCGAGACTAAAAAGGCGAGCATCGATAGAATCGAAACAGTGATCCCAAAAATCAAAGCGATGCTCCCATGTGTCAAGATGGCTAATGATGGAATCGTACATATGTTGGAGGTCCATGGTAAGGATGATGAGTTGTCGAGAGTCGAGGGTGGAGGAGGCGCATCATGCTTCATATCATCAACATCATGGTCAATGGGAGTGGGAGTATCCAATTGCATAAGTAATGGAAGTGGTTGTCGATGAGCCTTCGAAGCAAAGTTAACAACTTCAATGTCATACCCAACAAGCCCCATGGATTTGCATCCAATATAGCGGTAAAGAGATACCATAATCCCAAGGTCACAAGAAAGATCAAGACCTTAACTATCAACGTAGTAGCTCAAGGCCATGCCATGTAGGAGGCTATGACAACCACAAACACAAAGGACAAGGTCTGCAAAGATAAAATGGGAAAGGTTTGGACAATTTTGATTTGAATTATATGGAGCCACCAATAGTCACAGTCGCTAATTAAAGTGTGTTTGGTGTCGTAAAGATGGAGAATTCAAGAAATGATAGGATGAAGTAGCGATCAATAGGAGGAATGAGGGTGCCTTTGTTATTTAGGGTATGTAAGGTAGTGAGTGCCAGACCTTTATTGATTAAACTTTCATTTGGGAAACCAAAAGCGATCACAAAAGAAGCAAGGTTGAATAGTACTGACACAGTCGTGATCATTAATTACAAGTGAGGCATTGTTAAAGAATGCACGAATAAGATTCTCGTGAACCAAAACATTGAGAGAAAGAAATTTAGTCCATACGAAAATACTAAAAGTTTGAAAGTAAGGATAAGCAATGGACTGAAAGAAAGGGAAATCGATAACTCAACATTGTTGGATAGGCATACGGGCATAGATGGTAATGAATCACTCACAAGCCTATGCGTCTTGGAAACATGAGTCAAAGAATGATTGATTTTGGTTTAGAAGTGGTTGACGAGTAGAAGAAGTGGAAGCAAAGGTGATCATACCTTGATGATGGCCGATTTGTTTGGTTTTGGAAGGCATGATAGTGTGTGAAGCTAGTTATGGAATTTTGCCTAGCAAGTGGTGACAATGTAGAATTGGATGTAGGTTTGGACAAATTGAGGAGAGGATAGATGTTGGTGAAGTGTTTTGAGTGATTTGGAACAAATCAGATGAAATGGGAGAGGGTTCAGTTAAGGTTTTTCCAGGGTGGTGTAGGTTGCGAAAAGGAGTGCGGTATGTAGATGGTGCTAATGACAAGTTACTTGGGCAAGATAGGTTGCTAAGAAAGAATTGTTTGAGGAATATAATCAAGTAGGTGGTAGGGAAAGGGTTTTGGAGGTAATATGGTATAATATACTTTTGGAATAGTTTTGAGATCCAACACAACAAACACGGCTTGGGAAGGATTAAGAAAAAAGAAACACTTGAAAATTTAAAAGAATTGGATAAATTTTAAGGGTCTCAAAGAAGAGTTGGTTAAGGTTAAAGGGAAGGGTATTGTCAAATGTTTTAAGATTATGGATGCTAATGTGTTGAATTTTTGAAATGAGATGTTGAATTTTATGAAACAAAATGGTTTTGGATTAAGGCTTGTAGGAAAATATGAAGATTAGATGACAAGTGATGATTTGTAAAGTGTTAGGGTTGAGGAAACTAAAGGAATTGTGGCTCAAGCTTGATGAAAATGAAGTTGCGCATACGAGGATAGCCTAAATCAATAGGTTGTATTGATACAAACGGGGCAGTATCGATGCATAGTATCGATACCTAGAGTTAAGTATCAATACAAAGAACAAGTCTGGGTTATGTATTGATAAAATGAATTGTGTCTCAAGACTCAAAATAATTTTGGGCTGTATCGATACAAGGTGAACAGTATCAATACAATGTATTGATACATAGAGTAAGGTATCGATACAAGGCATAATTATGGGTTTTGTATTGATACCTTGAATTCGATCTCAAGACTGGGAAAATTTTTTTGCTAGTATCGATACATATAGCTCAGTATTGGGTAACTTCTATTAATATGGTATCAATTCAAGCATATTTTTAACCCAATTGCTCACTAAAAAACATTTTAAAATGTAACTTTGAACAAAACTTTGATATCCAAATCATTTCGGATGAACAACAAATCAAAATTTATCCATAAAACAAAATCATTCAAGAATCACAAGTCATACAAGATCGCATCATCAAACAAGTAGGTATGTAAGGTTAGCTTTTTCTAACTAAGCATGGTTTAAACAATATTGAGGCAATATATCAGAATTTTATCAACTTATAAATTCAAGGTGCATTCATTAAGCCAAGTGCTCTTTTAATTATATGAAATTTATCCTTGTCAAGTGGTTTAGTGAAAATATCGGCTAGTTAAGGCAAGGTATCAATGAACTCAAGCACTATATCAACTTTTTTCAAATGATCTCTAATAAAGTGACGTCTAATCTCTATGTGTTTAGTTCTAAAGTGTTGAATTGGATTTTTGGTGAGACAAATGGCACTAGTATTATCACATTTAATAGGAATATGATCCATGGTAATGCCAAAATCCTCCATTGGTTATTTTATCCATAAGATTTGGGCAAAACAACTTCCCATGGATATGTACTCCGCTTGGTTGTTGACAAAGCAACACTATTTTGTCTCTTGGAAAACCATGATATGAGCATATTTCTAAGAAATTAACAAGTACCAAAAGTATTTTTTCTATCAATTTTACATCCACCAAAATCTACATTGGAATAAGCATGTAAGGCAAGAAATGATTCTTTTGGATACCATAAGCCTAGATTAGGAATATCTTTAAGATATCTAAAAATTTTTTTATGGTAACTAGATGTGACTTCCTAGGTCCTGATTGGTATCTAGCATGTAGGCATACACTAAATATTATATCAGGTCTACTTGTAATAAGATATACCAACATGCCTATCATTGATGTATAAAGTTTAGAGTTAACACATTTACCTCATTCATCTTTCTCAAGCTTTGTTGAAGTATTCATAGGTGTGGAACAAGGCTTTGCTTCATCCATTTTAAACATCTTGAGTAATTCCTTTAAATATTTTGCTTAATTGATGAAGATGCCAACTTTTGTTTGCTTGACTTGTTGTCGCAAAAAGAATTTTAATTGTCCTATCATGCTCATCTCGAATTCACCTTGTATTAATTTAGAATCTTTTTGACAAAGATTCATTAGTAGCACCAAAAATAATATCAGCATAAACTTGAACTATTAAAATGTCTTTGCCTTTGACTTTTATAAAAAGAGTTTTGTCAACATACTTCTATTAAACCTTTTTCAATTAAAAATTTTGAAAGCCTTTCATACGATGCTCTAGACGCTTACTTTAAACCATACAATGCTTTTGAGAGTTTAAAAACATGATCAGGATAATAAGGATTTTCAAAACTAGGAGGTTGCTCAACATAAACTTTCTCATTAATAAAACCATTTAAAAAAACACTTTTGACATCCATTTGAAACAACTTGAAATTATTAAAACATGCAAAGGCTAATAATATTCTAATGGCCTCTAGTCTAGCTATAGGGGCATAAGTCTCATCAAAATCAATTCCTTCTTCTTGACTATATACCTTAGCCACTAATCTAGCTTTATTTCTAACTATGGTTCTATGCTCATCAAGTTTGTTCCTAAAGACCCATTTAATACCTACGATGGGATAATTACTAGGCTTTTCGACGAAATTTCTAACATTGCTCCTCTCAAATTAATTTAACTTCTCTTGCATGGCCATGATCCAACTATCATACTTTGGGGCCTCATTTAAATTCTTAGGTTCAATTTGTGAAAGAAAAACTGCATAATAGTATGTATTTCTAAGAGATGATCTAGTTCTTACCCCTTGATTAGGATCACCAATTATCTCACCGTTTTTGAGGTAAGTCAACTCTCTAGGATGACTCTTTTCTCTTTCAACTTGAGTTGGCTCATTTAGGTTATCTTCTTTTGGAGCTTTTTTATCTTGAATTGTTTGTTCTTGCTCCTTGTGTGATGCTTCAACTTAATGTTCTTAGTAAATCTCTACATCATCACTATCAAGAGATACCTTTCTCAAGGTAGAATTCGCTCCATCAAATATAACATGTGTGGACTCTTCAACAACTAGAGTGCTCTTATTAAACACTCTATAAGCTTTGAAATTTGTAGAATAACAAAGAAAAACTCCTTCATCACTTTTTGCATTAAATTTACCAAGATTATCTTTTCCATTATTTCATACAAAGCATTTACAATCAAAAGGATGAAAATAACTAATGTTAGGCTTTCTTCTTTTCAAAAGTTCATATAGAGTTTTCTTTAATTGACCTAACCATAGCTTTATTTCTAATGTAGCAAGAAGTGTTAATGGCTTTCACCCAAAAATATCGGTAAATTATTTTCACAAAGCATAGTTCTAGCTATTTCTTCCAAAGCTTTATTTTTCCTTTCAATAACTCCATTTTGTTAAAGGGTTTTAAGAGCTGAGAAATTATGGCTAATACCATTGTCATTACAAATTTTGTCAAAATCAAGATTTTCAAATTCTTTTCCATGATCATTTTTTACATTTGAAATAGAATAACATTTTTCATTTTGAATAATTTTGCAAAAAGTACTAAATTTTTCTAAGGCTTCATCTTTAGAGCTTAAGAAGAGAACCTAAGTAAACCTAAAGTAGTCATCCGCAATAATAAATCCATATTGTTTACCATCTAAGCTTACTATCCTAGTGAGACCAAAAAGATCAATATGAATAAGTTGTAATACTCTAGTAGTTGAAACAATATTAATTGGTTTGAATAAAGTTCTCATATGTTTTCCTTGAACACATGCATCATATATTCTATCATTATCAAATTTCATTTTTGGCTATCCAACAACAAGGTATTTCCTAGATAATTTTGAAATTGCATTCATACTAGCATATCATAATCTTCTATGCCACAACCTAAACAAGTTATCATTATTAGCAACAAAATAAATATTTTGAGAAGACGAGTCATCTAGATGCACAATATAGATATTTATTTCTCTATATAAAAAATAATTTTATTTGATTTAATATCAATAACTTGGCAATTCATTGACTCAAAAATAACTTTCATCTCTTTATCACATAATTGACTGATACTAAGGAGTTATGTTTAAGGCCTTTGACAAATAGAATATTTTCAATGTTAGATAAGGAATTGTTACCAATAGTTCCAATGCCTTTAATTTGATCTTTTGAGTTACCACCAAAAGTAACACTTCCACCATCCTTAGGACTTAGTTTCATGAATTGACTTTTGTCATCGATCATGTGTCTTGAGCATCCACACTATCAAGATACCAAGAATTTTTTCTTGTTCAATTTGCCTTGAAGCAATGCTCTTCCTCTTACAAACACAAAATCATGTTTTGTTTTTAGGTACCGAAATTTTCTTGGGTCCTTAAGTATTAGTGTTCATAATTCTTGTGCCTCTTGGAATCGATTTCATTTTGGTAACCTTATCTTGAGATATGCTAACACCATTAGGAATCTATACCCTTCTAATAAGCTTGCCTTTATAAGTAATAGTCTTTAAAGAACAAGTATGAAATGTATGACCAAGTTTATGGCAATAAGTGCATATGCTAGATGCATCAAATGATTTGTTTTATGCCATAAAGAAATTCTTAAAGTAAGTTTCTTTTTTAATTCTATTATAGCCCAAGCCATCTTTATAAAAAAAATTCTTTGTGTTTCTAGCATATCATTCAAGTTTTGTTATGCCATATAAAACCTTGAGAATGAGTTAAGCAAGTTTGTATTTTTCTTGGTTAGATCATCAATATTAACTTGTAACTCATTTACTTTCTTTTTAACATTATTATTTATCATGCTTAATGATTCATTTTTCTTTCTTAAGTTTAGAAATCGTTTTCCTATATTTTAAATTCATGGTTTTAAATTCTAATGCTTACTCATCAAATGCATCTTGTAATTCATCAAATGAATAGGGATTAGCATTAAAAGATACCTTAGGCTTATCAAGAGCTATGAGACATAGTTGGCCACTTCCTCATCATCATTATCAGATGTGCCACTATCACTGTATGTGGCCACCATAGCCTTCTTCTTTTGTTTCTTCGATTTTGCTTCTTCCACATTGTATATTCAAATTTGATGTGCCACAGTTTCTTGCACTCATAGCAAATAATTTGCTCCTTCTCTTTCTTACTTGATTCTCTTTTCAGCATTTTTCTTTTAAGAGGTCTTTTTGCCTTGTTCATTCTTATGAACTTATTGATCTTTTTGCAAACATGACCATCTCTTCATGTTCCTTAACCTTTTCATCATCATCATCACTAAGAGTAATTGATTTGAAGGCAATATTTGCCTTCTTTAGTGGCTCTTGACCGTGTTTGATCTTTATCTCACAGGTTACAAGAGAACTTATGAGTTCATCCAAGAAAAGTGTGTATCCTTGGATTCCTCAATTGCTGTCACTTTTGCTTCCCAAGACTCATAAAGAATATTAAGTAGCTTCTTCACCATTTCTTTGTTTAGAATGGTCTTTCCCAGAGCCTTCAACCCATTGATAATATCCATAAAACTACCTGACATTTCCTTAATAGTCTTATCCACCTTCATCTTGAACAATTCATAGTCAAGTGTAAGCATACTTATTTTGGATTCCTTGATTTGTTCCTTCATGAATGGTTGATAATTTGTCCCACACTTGCTTAGCATTATCACAAACTGAAACTTTATTGTACTCACTTGGACTAAGAGTACAAAATAGTGTGTGCATGGCCTTGGCATTTAATTGTGCCATTTTAGTATCTTGATCATCCTATTTCCCTTTTTCTTTTGGCATAACATTATCTTTAACTCTCTTCTTAGGGATAAGTGGTCCATTAATGATGATCTTTATACTTCATACTCATTAGCTTGCATAAAAAGCCTCATCCTTGTCTTCTAATATGAGTAATTATCACCATTGAAGAGTAGAGGTCTTATGATGGAATGGCCTTCAAGTCCTATAGCATTTGCATTTGTCTCAAATGCCATGAGACAAACTTCATCTTATCTTTT